>CM064866.1:66827616-66834435 GCA_032719365.1 Prinsepia uniflora
TACAATAATTGTAACATTTTTTCTAGTGGAAGTAGTTGTGATTATAATTGGATTGCTCACAAAAGATTTCTGGTAAGCATTTTCATTCTTAATGTGTCTATGATTCTATGAAAGATGAGCTTGATGTAATAATCTCATACATGTTAGCATGGGATAAATTTCTGTTCCATGTAATCCTCATATGAGATCGATATTTGGTCAAAAAATTTCTTACGCTTTCTACTGGTGAAAAAAAAAACAGAATTTAATTCAAATTCTGTAAATTTACAAGCAAATCAAACTAATCCTTTCACCACCAAATCCTCTTATATATGGTGTGTAAATTCATATGATATGACAGTATGCTTCAAAGATCGAGTGCCTAATACTTTAATTGAATCCAAAGCAAGTCTACATTATTGTATACAATGTAA
This sequence comes from Prinsepia uniflora, assembly GCA_032719365.1. Taxonomy (NCBI): domain Eukaryota; kingdom Viridiplantae; phylum Streptophyta; class Magnoliopsida; order Rosales; family Rosaceae; genus Prinsepia; species Prinsepia uniflora. The sequence continues at coordinate 66,828,030 of CM064866.1, forward strand.
TTAAGAATTATTTAGTTAATAATATCCATTCAAGAAACTTAATTGGCTGTTTGACTTTTATGTAGGAAGTCGTCCAATTCCAAATGTGGTTCCCAATTCGACCGGTCCTCGTATCCAGTGCCAATTTTGAAGCGATCGAGTGAAACAAAAAGATTGCCTTCATTTAACCTTTGCACATTTCATGGGGAACGGCTGTGTTGATGACGTCATCACACACGTAAACTATTTTTCATAATACTGTCCGTAATCTTTGCACATAATTAATTCAAATTCTAAGAATTTCCGTTTGTGAATGAGATGCTGAGATAGTTTTACTCTCTACTGTATATGAACACAGATATGATCCTATGCACTAACCGTATAAGTAGCTCCAATATTATTAAAGAAACAAACAATGATTACTTTAATGGTAAAACGAATATGGACATGTTCAAGCTGTATTTTTAAGTGTAATCTACTTCATCTTTGAAATGGAAATATGATTATATATTGATTCAATTCTCAAATCTAGAGGCAATTCGGCAATGGTTATGTGGACCAACTTCTTTCGGTAAACTTTTTATAATATATATACATAACTAGTATTTGTGAGTTCCATTACAAGTTAAAAGCAAGTTCTTCGAATTCGAATGTATAAAAATAGTCAAATGCTTAGAGTTGTATTTTATTTTTCTATGATTTCGGATATTTCAAAGGTGCAAAGGAGGGTGATATTTCTTAGGTGAATTAGTACGGCGAATGGGAGGCCTGCTTCTTCTGCTTCTGCTTGGTTGATCCAAGAACCCTGCAAAATCTCAGGATTGGAAGAAAACCCATCTTGTAAAAGCTGGTGAAAGCGACTCAGGAAAATACAATTCTCTTGTACCATTTTTTATTTGGAAATATTTGATGTTTTCGCAGATGGCAAATGTTATAACTTATAACCAACAACAGTTCTTCCAGTACTCCCATCTTCAAAGTTTGTTTGATGAGTGGAAGGGACACCAACATCACCTTAGTTCTGTCACATTATTTCTCACATAGTTAAACAGAGGTTTTTTGGTGACTTGGTCTGCAGATGTGAAACGGTGAAGCTCAGAAATCCACCTCATTGGTCAAAATGCCAGGCTCATCTGGAAAACCAAAAAGGAAGATCAGATGGAGCAAATTGTACTCTTTTGGATGCTTCAGGCCTGTCACAGCTGACCAACATGATCCAACCCAGCAGCTCCTGGGTCAGCCCGGGTTTTCTCGGGTGGTTTTCTGCAATAAGCCTCAGCTGCACAAGGCCAAGCCTTACAAGTACCCCAACAACTATGTCTCCACAACCAAGTACAATGTTGTCACTTTTATTCCCAAAGCCCTTTTCGAGCAGTTTCGAAGAGTTGCCAATCTTTATTTTCTGTTAGCTGCTGTGTTGTCCATCACATCTCTCGCTCCTTTTACTCCAATAAGTTTAATTGCTCCTCTGGTCTTTGTTGTCGGAGTTAGCATGATCAAAGAAGCTGTCGAGGACTGGCATAGATTCTTGCAGGTAAACAGAAAAATATAATAAAATTTTTGTTTTTTCGAATAAATTTTCGACTTTATCAAGAACCCTCCCAGCTTTCCTGTTCTGTTTTGCTAGGAGTCTTCAAGTTTTTTTTTTTTTTCTTTGTACTATATGACTGTGCTTGACTCTCTCTGCATATATAATTGATGAAAAAAATGTATTTTGTTTTCAAGGATTTGAATGTGAACTCAAGAACTGTAAAGGCTCATGCTGGAGATGGAAAATTTATTGAAAAATCATGGCAAGAACTTTCTGTAGGAGATGTTGTTAAGGTTAACAAGAACGAATATTTTCCCAGTGATCTTCTCTTGCTGTCTTCCAGCTACGAGGACGGCATATGCTATGTGGAAACCATGAATCTTGATGGAGAAACTAATCTCAAAGTCAAAAGATCAACAGAAGCAACACTCGGCTTGGTCAATGATCAAGCATTTGGTTTATTCAGTGCCAACGTGCGCTGTGAGGATCCAAATCCTCATCTCTACACCTTTGTGGGGAATCTAGAGCTGAAAAATGTGTCATTTCCTTTGTCCCCAGCAACGCTTCTCCTAAGAGATTCGAAGCTTCGAAACACTGACTATATTTATGGGGTTGTCATCTTTAGTGGGCCTGACACTAAAGCGGTGAGGAACTCAACAAGATCACCATCAAAACGAAGTAGGATTGAAAGAAAGATGGATCACGTCATCTACCTTATGTTTTCAATGCTTCTTTTGATTTCATTGGTGACTGCAACTGGTTTTGCCTTATATTTGAAGTCCGAGATGGTGAAATGGTGGTATCTTTCTTTGGAAGATAATGATCCTTTCTTTAACCCATCAAAACCTGAGGTTTCTGGGTTCTTACAGTTCGTAAGGGCTCTTATTTTGTATGGCTACTTGATCCCCATCTCTCTTTATGTCTCCATTGAGGTTGTCAAAGTTTTACAAGCCATGCTCATCAACAAGGACATAGAATTATACGATGAAGTCACACGAAAGTCAGTTCAAACCCGAACCTCAAACTTAAATGAAGAGCTTGGGCAGGTAGGGATGATTCTTTCGGACAAAACGGGGACTCTGACATGTAACCAGATGGAGTTTAGAAAATGCTCTATTGCTGGAGTTTCATATGGGGGTGATGTCAATGAAATTGACCGGGCTGCTTCTAAACGAATGAATGTTGATATTGAGTCATACCATTTTAGCATTGACCAGGAGTTTGAAAGCGCGAGCCAAAGCTGTGAAATGTTTGAGTTCTCAGTGGGAGATATCAGCACAGAAAGAAGTGTTCTTGGTGGACAAAGAAACATGCAGCAGATTTCAAGCACGGAAAACTCAAGGCTCTCTTATGTGGAGGAAGAATCTGTCATCAGGGGTTTCAACTTTAGAGATGACAGAATTATGAACAAAAAGTGGATTTACCGGTCCAACTTATCTGATGTCACAATGTTCTTCAGAGTCATGGCTTTATGTCACACGGGAATACCAGTTGAGGATGAACAAACTCAAACTCAAACTCATAAGCTAAAATATGAGGCTGAGTCACCAGAAGAAGTATCTTTTCTAATTGCTGCACAAGAATTCGGGTTCCAATTTTTTCAAAGAAGTCAGTCTGTTATGTTTGTTAGAGAGTTTGATCCTTCCACTGGCAAAGAAGTTGAGAGGTAAACTTCATAATTTTAATTTTCTGATTATGCTATAGTGCACAAACATGACATATATGAAGCTCAATTTCAGGAAGTACAAACTTTTAAACCTCCTGGAGTTCTGCAGCGCGCGAAAGAGGATGTCTGTCGTAGTCAGCAATGAAGAAGGTCAAATCTTTCTACTCTGCAAAGGTGCAGATAAGTATGTATTCTACTTCAACAATCCACATTTTTTTCCCATTTTTCCCCATTTGCTGATAATTTTTTGTTTTCAGCATTATATTTGACAGGCTTGCAGAAAATGGAAGGACATACCAGCAGGCAACAACTCTACACTTATCAAACTACGCAGAAGATGGGTTTCGCACTCTGGCATTTGCTTACCGAAAACTTGAGGCTACTGAATATGAAAATTGGAACTCAATTTTCAAGGTGGCCAAGACCACAATAGGTCCTGAAAGAGAAGAAGTTCTGGAGAAAGCATCTGAAATGATTGAAAGGGATTTGATTTTGTTAGGGGTTGCTGCGGTGGAAGACAAATTACAGAAAGGGGTAAGTTATGATCTGTCTCTTTTGGCTGAAATTTTTGTGCTTACATGTTGTTTTTCAAGTTGAAATTTTCTTTTTAATATCAGGTTCCAGAATGCATAGATAAACTTGCTCAAGCTGGGATCAAAATATGGCTTCTCACTGGTGACAAGAAGGAAACTGCAATCAATATTGGGTAACTTAAGCATTTTGCAAAAGTCTTCATCTTTCAATTGAGATATTGATGGAAGCTAAATTCTTTTTCTCTCTTTTTTTTATTATTTGCTTTTGCTACATTTCCATTTGCAGATTCGCTTGCAGTTTACTGAGGCAGGATATGAAACAATTGCATTTGAGCTTGGGCAGAGAAACTGCAGCTAGTAACCAACTGAAGGTGGAAATTCACTCAGAGAGCAATTATATTAGAAATGTTTTATGTGAATTTGGTAAAAGATAATAAATTTAGAGCAATTTTTGTTGCAAAAGTTGAGTTGGTATATTCATAATTTCACAAATTTTGTTCTTTTCTAGTTTCCAGATGATGAAAGAAGACATTTTAAAACAACTTGAAAGCTTTCACAAAGTGAAATCTGAAGAGGGAAATAAAAATGCACCCATGGCATTGGTAGTAGATGGAAAAGCTCTTGAGGTTGCACTGAGAAGTGATGTAAAGGACCAGTTCTTACCTTTGGCTGTAAATTGTGCTTCCGTCATATGCTGCAGGGTGTCTCCGAAACAAAAGGCTTTGGTAGGTCTATTCACATTGTCTCAAATATGTAGAAATATGTAGAAATCAAACAAATCAATGTGGTAATTGCAGATTACGCGATTGGTAAAGGAACATACAGGCAAGACAACGTTGGCAATTGGAGACGGGGCAAATGACGTAGGCATGATTCAAGAAGCTGATATTGGAGTAGGAATCAGTGGCATGGAAGGAATGCAGGCAGTCATGGCCAGCGACATTGCATTGCCTCAGTTTCGGTTTTTGGGGAGATTGCTTATAGTTCACGGGCACTGGTGTTACAAGAGAATTTCAAAAATGGTAACTTCAATTCCATTATATTTTGACAATATGCATATATATGGCAGTCCGGATTCATGTAGATTGAAGCAAGTTTGGTGTATCCAGATTCTGTATTTCGTTTACAAGAACATTGCGTTCGGGCTCACATTGTTCTACTATGAAGTATACACAAGATTCTCAGGGGAGGTGTTGTATGATGACTGGTACATGGCCCTATTCAATGTCATCTTGACATCCTTGCCTGTCATTTCATTGGGAGTCCTTGAGCAGGATGTTTCATCGCAAGTGTGCCTCCAGGTAAACAAATTACACATAGATGAATCGAGTTGGTCTAACCCAAACTGCACTCCTAGAAATGAGATTGATAAATGATAATGTTTTGTGTTTTTGTTTCATCGTAACAGTTCCCAGCTCTCTATCAACAAGGCCAAAAGAACATATACTTCACGTGGAACCGCATCATAGGGTGGATACTAAACGGCGTCTTTGCTTCTCTGGTCATCTTCCTCGCAAACATATACACATTCTCCCCAAAAGCATTTCACAAAACGGCGCAGTTGCAGACATCACACACCTCGGCGCCATCACATACACCTGCATAATCTGGACCGTCAATTGCCAGATCTCCCTCATAATCAACCACTTCACATGGATCCAGCACCTCTTCATCTGGGGCAGCATTTTGATCTGGTACGTGTTCTTGTTCGTCTACGGTGCACTCCCCCCTGCCTACTCACAGAAAGGGTTTCGGGTCCTTGTCGAAGCTCTGGCCCCGCGCCTTTGTATTGGATTGTGACGTTGTTTGTGGTGGTGATTTCTCTTCTTCCTTACTTCGTTCACATCGTCATCCAACGGTCGTTTTATCCGTTGGATGATCATGTGATTCAGGAGATGAAGTATTGCGGGAGAGATGTTGCAGACAAGCAAATGTGGAAAGGGAGAGAAGCAACTCCATAAAGATGACTCAGATTGATTGTCCGCGAGAGTCGATGCGAGAATTCGGTTTCTGAAAGAACAATTATACAGAAGAAACAGTCGGTATATAGATCGGTTACTGGGAGTCCCATATTTAGATCTCTCACAAGCAGCCCAGCTTAGGTAGTGACTAAAGATATTAAGAATAACTATATGCATTTTTTTATTGTTATATATGTTTATTATTTATTCAGTCATTTGTAAGCTAGAATTCCCAACTATATAAACTGAAGTTTGGCTTCTTAGGTTGGATTGAATAACTCACTGAAATTAAAAATTGGCTTTTTAGTTGATATGAACCCAAATTGCAACTTTTTTTTGTTTGGATACAGAGGAGGGCAAAGCTAGCGAAAACAAAAGGGAACTAGAGGGGTACATCCCTCGTAAAGACTAAAGACCCTAGCAAGGGAATGAGAGCTCAAAATAGAGGAAATAGCAGGAGGAGGCTCATCAAAGGGGTGGCAACCCAAAGACAGACGATGACCCCAATTTGCCAGGAAGTCAGCAGCAAAATTAATCTCACGGTAGATATGAAAGAGAGAGCATGTCCAGTCCCTATTGATTAAAGCTGTGCAATAAATGATAAGGTTGAGAAGTGAATGACAAGGTTCACTAGGATTGGTGAGAAGAGTAATAGCAGCCATGGAATCACACTCAACCTCAACCAACCGAAAGCTAACCTCCTAGGCCATACGCAAACCAAGAAGAATCCTGAAGA
>CM064866.1:66834935-66945368 GCA_032719365.1 Prinsepia uniflora
TTCTAGATTTTTCAAAACTAACCTGCTGGCTAGAGATCCCAAAAAAGACAACAAAGTACTTTTTCATGATACTGGCTTGCTTGGAAGACGCCTCAGCAAATATGATGAGATCGTCATAAAAAAAAAGTGGGAGATAACAGGACCATCAGCAGAGACCTTAACTGGCTTCCAGGTGCCGTCAAGGACAAAACCATTGATGATGTGACAAGACCCTTCATGTAATCCTCCTGGATTAGCGTGGGAGGACCTGCTCCCGTCTAACACGTTCATAAGAAAATGACCCAATACCCTTGGCAACCGAATAAACATGCTAACTACGTGTCAGACAAGGGATAAACCTACTTCATACCTTGGATACTCAGGGTACGCAACTCCACGTGATGCCTCAGCCTGAATACAGCCCGCGTCCACGATCAACATGGAGGGTGTCAGAACCAATAAAAAGTGTGAGTGAACAAAAACAAAGAATTGAAAAAAAACTCTTTATGAAATTAGACATTAAACCCTCTGTTTAATAAGCTATGCATGCATCGAGTTTACGAATAAAACATCAATCTTAAAATATGTGTAGTAACTAGAAAACCAGTATTGTCATAAACCTTACCAACATGAAACCATATCAAACATCACTACATATAACGACTAGACCCAAGCACATAATCAAAAAAATAGAAAGCCAGCTCTGTCAATATCTCAACAAGACATAACCACATCAGTGCAGAAGCATACCAATCACACAACACCAACTATACCAAAATACCCAACATACTAAACTAACTGCCGAATTGTCATATCAAGGTGCACTACCGGTAGGCTGAGTATCACTCAAGAAAGACGGAGTCTCAAACTCGACGTCCGATTGTGGACCAGCTCAAGAATGACGGGGTCCCAGACTTGACGTCTGAGTCACGATCCTAATCTCAGAAATTATGGAGCCCGAAGCTCGACGTCTCAGACGAGTCTCGGGAATGATGGAGCCCAGCTCGACGTCCAAGATGAGTCTCGGGAATGACGGAGCCCAACTCGACGTCCGAGACTATCTATCACGATCGACATCTCGAGTGGGTCACCAATCACATATCACATCATCACAATCATCACCATTATCATAACACAGTCACATCATCATAATAATTCATCAAAATTCACAAGATATCCATATAAATCATATGTAACCAATTATCAGGCAAATCTCATAATAAATAATATAAAAACCATATAAAAATGTATGCATAGGGTCAGGAAAACAAAAATCCACTCACACGTACCGCCACTTGCTCGAAACACGAGCTGTAAGCTAATCGAAAGCTTTCGGGACGTTCGGGCCTGTCAAAGTCATACCCGAGGGTTACTAACAATCCATATAAGTCCATACAATAAACTCCCATAAACCCCGGAACTAGAAATGCATCCTGAACACTCTTCTCGAGGAGAAAAACCTCCAAATCACTAATCAAACAAGTTACGATCGTTCTGAAACTACCACCATTGGATTCAGGACGTCGAAATCTTTTGAACAAGACCAGTTTGACCCTCGAAATTCATGCCCAAGCGCTAGTCAATGTTTGGTTAATACTAGTCAACGCTGATACCAGTTGCTGACGTCAAACTTAGCTGACGTCACTGTTGACTCAGCTTGATATCTGACAACCTGACAATTTGACAACTGCCACGTGGCACCACTCAACATGTGCCACGTGTCACCACCTGACACTTGCCATGTGTCTATACTGACGTCATTGCTAACGTCATCCTACCACGTCACTTGCCACGTAAGCATTGACAATCCCTGACAGGTTGCCACGTGGCACCACCTGATTTGCCACGTGGCCTAACAGCGATAACATGGCATGCCACATCATCATCTGTTTCCTTCAAATGGGTCAACCCGCGACCCTGTAACGGGTCATTCGACCCGATCATTGACCTGATCCGTTCTCCGTCAATTCTCAACCAAAACACTCTGTTTTCCACCAATCGACTCGTCATCTACCCAGAAAAAGATCTATGATGTTAAAACCAGAAAAACTAACTTGAAACACCTCCAATCAAGTTCGATCTTCACGACCAAACTTCCAGCTTGTCCCCAGGCCAGTCCAAGCGTCCACATCTCTTCCTTTTTGTCTCTACAGGCTCACATCATCATGTAGAACATGAATAGGGACTCAGAACAGTGTAGCAAAATCTAAAATCGAAGACCCAAAATCAAGGCTTTTCGAGTTTTACCTGTTTCCATTTTTTTCCAACAACCATTGTGGCTCTGCCGTCCATTGTCTCCTCCTTAGTCTCTCAAGACCTCTCTCTCACTCCCTGATTCCCTCAACCTTGAACCAGCATGATGAAGAGGATGATAATGGTGGGGTGGGGCTTTCAAGTGTGTTTTGAAAATGAAAGAGTAAGGGAGAAGAGATAAATATCAAATGTGAGGGTCATAGGATGAGTGACACTTGTCACTCATCTTGTGGTCCCTACTAGATTTTTCTAGGCCCCACAACAGAGAAACAACCCTCAGGTTTTCCTGAAATGCGTGCACCGTAAAAATCATCCATAACTTTTTGTGACCCGTAAAATCATTGTTCGATGTCCAAATTCAACGTGCCACCTGTCTACGTTATCGTGGTCCCTCGATCTAGGAATGAGCCTCGATCAACGTGTAAAAAGTCTCCCAACTCAAAAGTCAACATGTTCCCCTCTCTATGGGCAAAATCGTCATTTCACCTCAAATCGTCCGATAATCCTCGATTAAAACTTATTAATCTCTAGATAATCCCATGATTACGGGTTGGGTCATTACATGATGTGTGCAAGTTTTTCCATGTAAAGGACAAAGTGATAAGGAATAGAGGGTCTCCCTATCTGATACCAAAACTTGGTTTCAAAGCATTAGATTTAATCACCATTAATGATCACATGATACATAACTGAGGAGAAACACTCAATAATTAAGTCCAAGAGCTATCCCCAGATACCAATTTCATGAAGGACCTCCGTAATGAAACTCCAATGTAGTCTATCATAGGCTTTGGATAGGTCAATTTTCTAGGCAATGTAACCTTTTTTGCTCCTAGCCACCTTGAATTCATGGAGGATTTCCTGCGCAATAAGAATATTATCAGTAATATGCCTCCCAGAGACAAAGCTAACCTAGGTAGGACTTACAATTTTAGGAAGCAAAGGTCTAAATTTTCCAACAATAATTTTGGAAATAGATTTATAGAGAGTAGAACATAGGCTTATTGGTATCATTTCAGACACAGAGTTGGGGTTGTCACACTTGGGGATTAAAGAGATCAAGATATTGTTAATGTCAGGAGAGAGCCATCCAAGAGAGAAACACATCTTTACCAGATGAAAAATATCTGGACCATGGAGAGGCCAAACTATTGGAAAAATGTAGCAGGACCTCCATCGGGGGCCATGAGCTTTGAGCCCCCAATAGAGAATATGTTATTCTTAGTATTATAGTAAGTGGCCGCATAATCCAGCCTAGTCAAGTCATCATCAGAGAGAGGTGGGAAGCATTGTGGCAAGTCAGCGGTACTACTAGTGCGAGGTAGAGGGGAGAAGATATCCTGGAAGTAGTTAAGGATGACCGTCTTCAGAGGCTCCTTCTCAGTTTCCCAAACACCAAAAGTATTGAAAAGACCTTCAATTTTGTTTTTCTGGCGTCTCACCACAGTGGAAAAGATGAAAAAATATAGTGTTTTTGTCCCCTTCTTTAAGCCAAGTGTTTCTGGATTTTTGGAGCCAAAATAATTCTTCTTGATCCAAAATGGCATTATACTAACATGTCAGCTTCTTCTCAAGGTCTACAAGGGAATAGTTGTGGAAAATGAAGAGGGCCCTTTGGATACCCCCAATCCTAGCAATTAACCTTTTTTTCCGCCTAAAAATACAGCAAAAAATATCCCGATTCCAACTAGACAGGGCACTAGCAAAGTTCAGTGATTTAGAGTAAGCATTACCAGAATCCGAGTTCTAAGTGGAGTTGAAAAACCCATAGAAGTCTTCATGGAGCATCCACATGGCCTGAAATCTAAAGCATTTAAGCTCATTTCTTGGGATGTGCAAAGAGTGAAGCTCATTAAGGTTTGGGGAAGTGATCAAAATTAACTCTAGTAAGATGTCTCACAAACGCTTCAGGATAAAGATGACGCCATACGATGTTGCAAAGGGCCCTATCTAGATGCTCCCATATAGTCCGGCCATTATCAAACTTCCAACACTAGGTGAAATTAGCCCCAATAAAACTAAGGTCAATTAAGTTATTCCTAGAAATCCAAATCCTCAACCGTTGGAGTTTCTGGAAAAATTGCCCCCCCTCTCTCATAGTCCAAAACAATTGCAAAGGGCCATGCGCCGGTGAGACTGTAACGACCCGAACCTTCAACGAGGGTAAAATCGGAAAAGTTGGATGAAATGGACCATTTTTCCCTGGAAGTCAAAGGTTGACTTTTTGGTCAAAGTAAAAAAGTTGACTTTTTGACCGGGACGATTTTTGGAAATTTTGTAAGCGTCGTTAGGAATGTCTCGGTCTCCCGAGTATGTTGACAAGTGGTATACCGAAATCAGAGCTCGGTAGGATTCATTCTTGGTCTAAGCCTTGTTTGACAACGTTTCTGTCAAATAGGAGCAGGGCCCGAGTGTACGATTCTTGTGTATTTTGGATGGGTCCTGCTAGAGGCCCTCTACATGTGGGCCTCATAAGCCAGCTAGAGTGTCTCCTTCCTCTCGCCGAGTCTGCAACTCGAGTTGTTTGACCCGGCTACCAGAACTAGCTATATCTTCTTTGATTTTCGTCCTTTTTATTTCCTTTCACTTTCAAGCTACTCTAAATACATCCAGTAAAAGCTCTAAAATCTTAAAATAGATACAATTTACCCTAAGTTTCTCTGTGGTCGAACATAAACTCACAACCAAACTTGAATTGGCTTTTGAGCCTGTTCCTGCCTGCAACCTTTATCTTTTTTCGTAGAAACCTCTCCTGAACGTTAGTGGCCCATGATGCAAGCTAGAAGCTCTTAACACCTTAACAACCAATTTTCGACTTTGCTTCTATTTTCTATTCTTTATTTTCGACTCACGGGTCTGGGTATTCTCACAGTCTTTCTCTATCTTCCTCTTTTCTTATTTTCTCCTTTCTCTCAATTTCCTTTTCTCTTTGATATTTTCTTGTACAAGTTGGTGGTTTGGTGGGTGTTCTTCATTTCGGCATGCTTCCATCGAATGCCCCCCCAAATCACCACACACACACACACACACACACACACACACACACACACACACACACACACACTCACACACACACACACACACATATATATATACACACACACACACACACACACACAAATAAGTCGGTGCAAGATTTTCAAGGGAGAATACTGGGCCCCTCTAGACACATGTCAACATCACACATAATTCACATGTAAAATTATAAAATTACTCTTTATGCCAAAATTACCATAATGTCCCTAATCGATTTCAACATGTATCTAATCTATTTGACCTCTGTTTTTAGCATACTACCTGTCTATGGACTCAAAAATCCAAGGCCTTTGTAACGGTCCTCGCAAATTATCTAGAAGATGTCCCAATCAAAAGTCAACATTTTGACTTTTATACGAGCAAAACTGTAGTTTTCCTTTCAATTTTCCAAATTAATTTTTCTTAAATTTCTCGGGTGTAACAACCTCCCCCTTTTAAAAAAAAATCCGTCCTCGAAATTATGGAACTAATATTATTTCCATACTCAAATTGGACAATTGAATGGCTCCAAAATTAATCAACCTTTCGATTTCCTCTTCTCACTAAATCGCAGCTCTAATTAGACATAAGCAATTTGGGGATCCCGTATAATCTTAACTAATTCACATAAATAACCTTATTCTATGCATCCTTCGAGTCATATTTAGGAGCACAATAGTACTAAGCTTATCACACATCGGCATTATGTGTAGGCCATCCTTCAATTCCATAACCAAACTCAACCAATTACTATCTCAAATATCAACCATATCACACAGCAGCACTACACGTAGGCCATCACCACAAACATCATCTGAGTTAAATCCGAAAACAACACCAACGCATCATCCATACAAATATTCCCTGGGAAAAGAGCCCAACTCCACATCCGGGTTGTCTCTGCACTACTAGTAGGCATACCACTTGGGGAAAAGAGCCCAACTCGACGTCAAAGTGAAAACTGACTCAGGAAAGAATCCTAGTTTGACGTCTGAGTCTTTATTACAATACCAGTCCCAGTAAAGAGGCCCAACCCAATGTCTGAGAGTAACCAACCACTACCGACTCAGGAAATGAGTCTTAGTTCGACGTCCGAGTCATCACTATAATACCAATCTCAAGAAATGAGCCTTATCTCAACGTCCAGGATTGTCCACCACAACACAAGTATCAGGAAATGAGCTTTAGCTCCACGTCTGGGGCTGCCCACAATCCGCTCAGGCATACAACATTTGAGCATTAACCACCCATCTAAGGAGACCTATCCATAAATACAAAAATGCACATATATCGAGAAAACATATATTGATAACAAATATTAATTTCTTAAATTCGTTTTTCAAAATTTGGGTCTATACCCAAAACAACCTTTGAACGAAACTTCGTAAAGCGTGCATAACAAACAGGCAATCATCATTTTCATCATACTGTCATAACATCACATTATCATCTACATGTTATCATCATATCATCATCAACATACTCATCACCATCTCGTATGGCATCATTTAATCACCATCATACATCATCTCATCATTCTTATCATCAACATATCATGATTTCCATATGAACATCATAGCTCCCAAAGATCATCAAGTAATCATTTGACAATCATACTCAAATTATTTCAAATTACTTCAACATATGTCTATTCTTAAAACCAATTCTCAATCTTGTAAAACGTGTACTCGACATCAATTTAAAGATTTCTGAAAATCATCAATGATCAGTTCAAATCATTGTTGCAGATGTCATATAAATCATATAATTAACATAAACCATATACAAAAATCATATCTTAGAATGGAATATCCAAAAACATTGTTCTGATACCAAGTTGACAGATTCCGTACCAAAATTTCTTTGAAATTCAAGTCGGTCCTGCTCCCGTCTAATAACTCTTGTCAGACAAGAGATTTTTCCTATTTTTATTCTTTTCCTCATTTGACACATTAATGAAACTAAATCCATCCCTGCGAGGTACCACCCACATCTAACTCTCTAACCCCATCAAGTAGTGAAAACTACCATTCGACTTCTTCCAAACCTTATTTCACTAAATAAGTATATTCAATTATACATAACAATTTTAGAAAGGTTTACTTATCAGAACCTTACCAGAACATCATTCCCTCATCATCTTATATTATATTATTATCATGCATTATCGTCATATCATTATATATATCATCATGTTAGCACATCATAACACATCATATCATTTCATCATAACTTCACACCAACATAATACATCATAACATTATCATATCATCATATTGTGCGCAATCATATAACCACATATTTTAAACCATATCCTTAATTTACATATTTCCAATTTCATCTTTATATTACTAAAATTAATTACCCACAATCATATAACTAACCTATCATTCACATACTAACTCGACTTTTATTCCAAATTGACTCATATTCCAAACCAACTTCTCCTTGAACTCTGATCAACCAATCTCAGAGAACATAGGTTTCACTTATCACACCATGACCCCACAGCTCTGATACCAAGTTGACAGGACCCATTCATGATTTTAGTGAAAGCCGAACCGACTCTGCTTCCGTCTGACAACTCTTGTCAGACAAAGGATTTCGCCAGTTTTAATCAAATTAAAAACTTAGTAATTTGACCAAAATAAAGCATATAACCACGTTCAAATGTTATATTTATTAGGTAGTTTATTAACACTCAAAATAATCATAGTTCACATTCCAATTTTATCATTCCATCTTTGAAGAATCTCTATACGTGTCCATAGTAAAGTTTAGCCAAATAAAAATTTATTAATCATTTAAGAAAGGTTTGTTACTAATAACAAATGCACATAAATCATATAATCAATATGTAAATAAATATGTATCGATGTAAGCAATCTAATTTTAATGGAATTATCCATTTAAAACCATAAGTCCTCCTTATTACTTAATCAATTGGTTCCTTTAATCAATTCCTTATATTTTAAGAACTAATTAGAAAGAAATAAGCAAAATAAGATTTATAAACTTTCAAAACTTTGGACGAGCATAACTTCTTCATAGAATGTCCAATTGACCCCATTTTTTAACCATGGAACTCATAATGCAATAAGGAACATTTTTTATGTTGAAAGTTTTCCCAGAAAACACAGTACGCACTCCCACCTGCTGCCAAGAACCTCTGCGTGTGGGATTCACGCACGCACATGATCACCTTCAACCTGGGTCTTTGACCCGTTTTCCTGCAGCCAAGTCATTCGACCCGCGACGATAATCCGGTCGTTTCTCAGCCATTTTACGCCCATTTTCATCTTTTTAAACACCAAACTTCATCTAAACAATTTAGGGAGAAGACCCATGAAGTTAGAAATGAGAAATACTTACCAAATTTCACTATTCGATCTCACCACCTCGTCGGCCATGGCTTCCAAGGGTAGTTCATCTGCGTTTCCACGTCCAGAATTCTTTCCCCTTAACTCAGGAGGATCGCAGAACCTCCAGGAGCAATGTAGAACATACAATAGCTCGTTTCCCTGTCCTGAACTAGAAACCAGATATATGGACTTCACAGGTTTCATCGTCATCTTCACTTATTTCTCCTCTCTTTCACGCCCTAAACCTTATCAGTCTCTCTATTTCTTTTCTCGTTCAGTCCACTTATTTCTCTCTGTGTTTTCCCCTAATTAAACCACTGTTTTCTTCAATTTTCTCTCTTTTTCTCCCTTTCGGTTGCCAAGCACTGAACCACCTATGACACACACAACACTCCTTAAATAATCAACCCTTATGTGTAACTACCAGTCCCGAAATGATGTAATTAACGAGATTAATTAAGGATTATCGGGAGTTTATCAAGGATTATCGGACGATTGTGGTGAAATGACGATTTTGCCCCTAGATGGGTGAAAAATGTTGACTTTTGACCCGAGAGGTAATTGGCACGTGGACTGAAGTCCATTATGTAGATCAAGGATATGAGTCCGTAGACAGGAGGCACGTCGAAATCGAACATCGTACAGGTAAGTTATGGGTCAAGGAAGATTTTCCATACTATTCACAGTTGCACGAAAATCGAGATAGTTGACCTTTGGGCATTTAATGTGGGACTCAAAATATCTTGTGGGGACCAATAAATGAGAGACAAGTGTCACTCATTCATTGATTCCCATCTACACACATGGATGACAGGACCTGTCCCAAATCCCCTGGGATTAATGTGGGATGTGCCTGCTCCCGTCTAACACGAAGTGTCAGACAAGGGATAATTTCAACCTTAGCCCCACCGGGGCGTCCGGAGTGCGCCAGGATCGGAGGAGGAGTGTGATGTCTCGGTCTCTGCTACAACCCGCATCCGCGATCAACCTGAAGGGTATTAAAACCACAAAAAGCTGTGAGTGGACAAAACAACAGTTTATAAAACATTTTATAAAAAAAAGACATTTATGCCCTTCACTAAAAAGCATGTATGCATTCGAAAACCAGTTAATCAAATAATTAGGGCCTTAGCCCAAAATCGTAAAACCAAAGTATGTGGGTCACTGTCCAAATCCATGTAGGAACTCAGCCCAAAACCAATACAAGTGGGTCTCAGCCCAAAACCATTACACATGGGTCTCAGCCCAAAACCGATACAAGTGGGTCTCAGCCCAAAAACCAATCCTCGACATCCATGATGCCTGACATCCCAGATGTCACAATCACACCACTGTCACGGTTCCAAGCTACGCGTGCTACTCGGGGTCTCAAATCCCAAGTCTCTCCAAGGTCCACCCAGGTCAATGACCCGCAGATCAATGACCCTCCTAGGGGGGGGGGGGGGGGGGAGGTTTTAACCTTTGACAATCTTGCTCCTGAGTCACTATACGGACTGGTCACTCCGTGCAATGACCCCTCGCAGGTAATACCCCGTGACTACTCCAGGATACTACGAGTCGTCTGGAGGAGATAACCCGCCACTCCAGGATACTATGGGACGTCTGGAGGGCATCCGTTTGTGAGGATGGTATACAAAAAACTGTTTCAAATCATTCAAAGAGCTATGCCCGGGTTTTCCATAAAACCATCGTAAATCCAAATCTAATTGGGGTCCCCGACCCGAAATCACATTTATAATCATAACTGGGCCTCCAGCCCGATATCATAACCAATTGGGCCTCACGCCCGAATTCGTAAACCAACGGGGCCCCCAGCCCGATCGTATAACTTAAATGGGTCTCCAGCCCAATTTCTCATTAAATCAAATGGACTCCAAGTCCGATGGTTTCCAACCAAATGGGTCATATCCCGTAAGATATTTCCAAAACCCCTTTCAAATCGTCTTTCAATTGGGACTCATGCTCGAATCTCGATTTCCCGCACTTCCATGAAATCCTCAAAAATTGTAAACTAGTTCCTCGGTTTCATGCCTCTTCGTGAAACCTTCGGAATCACATATAAACCATGTAAAACATATGCACGTAGTACACTTGGCCGAAGCCCAAACATCATATAAAAACAGAAACCGCGAACTACGTGTAATGGTGCATTTTCCTCCGAAAATGCCCAATAATTATAATTAAATCACATGCACTCATGAAATCTCAAAATATTTATTTAAAACATATAAAAAAGTTATGCATGCATCACAATTTAGAAAACAAGGTCCACTCATATACCGTCCTAGCTGCTACTCGATAAGCGCGCCATAAGCCTCTCCTGGGCCAATCACCATCTACGGGGTTCCCGAATCTGTCCAAATCATACTAGAGGGTTACTAAATACCTCATTAACCTCTCATTTAAGCCCCGTAATTTTTCCGAATTTTTTACTATTTTAAAACTAGATCCTAAACCTTCGGACATCCCGAACTATATCGAAATGATGTCTGATCGACTCGAAACTTGTCCCCAAAATGTTAGTTACATCGAATAGATGAAATTACATGTTAGAAACTTCCCCAAAGGATGGCCCACACGCCCTCACGTGCCGCCCAAAGGGGCTGCACGTGAAGCCCACGCGCCAAGCATAATGTCATCCCTTTCTTTCGGCAGACCGGATCCGGCCGGTTCGCTTGCAATCCGGTCCGACTGGATCGGCGTGACCGGTCCAAGCCCATAAACCTCAATTTTCAACCCAATTTTGATCCTTTCAATTCCTAAACCTCTGTCTAATCATTTCCTATCAACCTATGTCCTTAGAAACATGAAAATCGATCAAAGATGCTACCTTTGGATCAAAGAACTCACGGCCAAGCTTAAGCCGTCCTTCCATGGCCGCCCAGCCATCGAAATCCTTCCCTTCCAATCCCTATAGTTTCCACTAATCATTCCGTATCTTTCTACGATCTCAAAACACACAAAAAGGTCTAGAATTTACCTTCCCGATAGAAGAACACACGACCTTGTTTTTCGGCCTTCTGTTTGGGCTTCTCCGCTGTCGACCTCTGTCCAAAGCCATCCGCCTCGAATCACAAGGAACCCATGATCACTATCCAATCACCAGCACTCACCCAAAATGAACCAAATCGAAAGTCCAATTTTTGAACTCAATCGAGTTGTCGGGTTTCTTCCTCCGACGTGGCTCAGCCGTTCCCAGCCGTCTAACCTCCCTGCCGATCTCAGTCCTCCCCTCTCAGCCCTTCCATGATCAAAGAACAGAAGGGAATGATGGTGTGGTTGTGAAGGTTGCACGGTTTGGAGGGGGGGTTTCGGGTTGGTCGATCGAATGAAAAGAAAAGGGATGGATATGCATGTATCTGTGTTAGGTGGGAAATAGATGGGTGACAGTTGTCACTCATCCATTAGGCTTGTTTCAAAATATCAGGGTCCACTGAGGACAAAAGTCCACTTGTCTCATAATTCGTGCAATAGTTCATCGGAACTTCCGTGAACTGTAACTTTCTCGTCGAATGTCTAATTTTGACGTGCCACTTGTCTACAGATTCATAATGTCCCGATCTATGTCACGGTCATCGGCCCTCAGGCATCGGACCTCTCGGGTCAAAAGTTAACTTTTTGCCCTCATTCAAGGGTAAAATCTTAATTTCACCCTGAACGTCCGATAATCCTCGATTTGCCTTGCTAATCTGTAATTAACCTTAATTAATCCCTAAAATCAGGAACAGGTCGTTACATGCACCTCATCTCTCGTTTCCTTCATTTCTTCATTCTACCCGAAACCCACCCCAACCATTATCATCTTCTTCATCTGTAACTACTTGAGGGGAACCGAGAGTGGGGAGAGGCTGGAAAGACTAAGGAAGACGGTGTTGAGAGGCTGAGCCGCTGTGGATGGCTGAGGAAACCCAAAAAAAGGTAACCCATGACCCATGATTTTTGGTGGATTGGATTTTGAGTTTTAGGTATTTGGGCCTGGTTTTAATGTTTTGGTCATGTTCTAGGAGCTCATACGAGCTTCTAGGGATGAGTTTGGATGGCGGAGGACCCCTTGACAGTCCTAGAAGGAGGCTAGAAGTCTAGCAGTGGAAGATCGATCTGGAACATGTAATTCCAGCTCTTGTTTCTTGATTTTGAGGTCGTAGAACCATTTCTGGGAGAGAGACGAGTGTATAGGAAGAAAAATGGAGAAAAATGGTGGTCGGACGGCTGAGTTCTAGCAGGGTCGAGTTTGCAGGTCAAACGACCAGTTACAGTCAAACAGGTCGACCCGTCTGAGGGTTGAAGACAATGATGTGGCATGCCATGTCATCATGTCAAGCCACGTGGCCAATCAAAGGGTAACAGGTGGCCAGGTGTCAGTATAGTCAACAGCTGACGTGATAAGTCCACATCAGCCATGTCAGGCAACTTGGACCAATGAGAGGGTACCACGTGGCAAGGTGTCAGGATCGATCTATGAGGTGACGTGGTAGGTCCACGTTAGCATTGTCAGACCACGTGGACCAGTGGAATGGTGCCACGTGGCAGGTTTTAGAGAGGTGTCAGAATTTTTAGTGACACGTGGCACCAATCAGGGTGTGCCACATGGCAGGCTGCTAGAGCTGTTAAGTGTCAGAGTTGTCAGGTTGACGTTAGCGTTGACCGTTGACTGAAAATTTGATCGGCGTGTGAGGGCGCGTGGGCGCAAATTTTGACATCAAACTAGT
Source organism: Prinsepia uniflora (assembly GCA_032719365.1). NCBI lineage: Eukaryota > Viridiplantae > Streptophyta > Magnoliopsida > Rosales > Rosaceae > Prinsepia > Prinsepia uniflora. Next base: position 66,848,254 of record CM064866.1, read on the forward strand.
CTTATTAAAAAGGTTTCAACGATCTGAATCCAATGGTGATGGTTTTATGTCGATCAGAGGTCGTTTGGTTAGTGTTTTGGAGGTTTTTAGCCTTGGAAAGCCTGTTCGGGACACGTTTACTGTTTCAGGAGTTTTGAGGGTTTATTATTTGGACTTGTATAGGTAAATAGTGACCTTGAGGTATGATTTGGACAGGTCCAGACGTTCCAGAGACGTTGGATTAGCCTCGAAGTGGCTTACGGCGCGGATTATGAGCGTGCAGCTTGGACGGCCTATGAGTGGACTTTGATTTCTAAATGATGCATGCATATATATGTTTTAATGACTTATGAATATGGTTTGAAATGCTCGGTTTATTGTAGTTTTGAATGAGGTATTGCATGATGATTTATATGTTGGTTAGATCATGACTTGAATGATGTTTTAATTATCGGTTTTGAATGATTTCATGGATATACGTGATTTGTTATTTTGAGCATGAGACCCAGTTGATTATTGAATTTGACTTGGATTACAGTCAAAGGTGATTTGGAAAAGTGATTTGAATATTGAAATGATTTTCGGATTTGGAAATAATATTCGGGCTTGTGTCTGAGTTGATTTATGGTTTGACTTAGAGTATAGTCAAACATGAAATATATTGGGTTTGTGACCCAGTTGTGATTTACGAGATGATATATCGGGCTTATGACCTAATTATGATTTATGATATGAGATCTCGAGCTATGACACTGTTGTGGATTTATGAGTTTGGATTTGATAGGATTCGAGGAATCCTGGATTTGATAAATATTTTTAACACTGATTTTATGATGGTTTTGTGGAAACTGATTTGAAGAACTATATTTCAGGTGTGGCCCATTGAGATATTTTGAGATGATTTGAGATTTGTGAAATGTTTTCCACACTACCATTCTCTATGATGTGATTGGTCCAGTCAGACGTCGTAGATCTTGGCATGGTAGCCTCCAAACGTCGTAGATCCTGGAGAGGTCACGATGACACTACCTGCAGAAGTTTCAGAGATGGACATTTTGCAGACGTCGAGCCAGGGGTTCCGAACCTGTAGATTCCATCGCTTAGATGTCAAGCCAGGGGTTCCGAGCCTGAGTTAGAACACTTAGACGTCGAGCCACGGGCTCCGAGCCAAGTGTATATTTAGATGTGTAATCCTGAGTTGTAACAACCCGTTCCAAATTTACAAGATTAATTAAGGGTAATTAAGATTAATTAAGGACTAATTGAGGATTATCGTGACTTATCGTAAATTAGTCGAGGGAATTTGGACAATCGGTGTAAAATGATGATTTTACCCCTAGTAATGGCAAAAATTTGACTTTTGACCCAAGAGGTCAAATGCATAATGACCAAGAATCTTTATGTAGATCGGGACGATACGAGTCCGTAGACAGGCGACACGTCGAAACCGAACGTTTGACAGAAAAGTTATAGTTCATGGAAGGAAATAGTACTATTCACATAAACCGAGAAATGTGGACAAATGGCATTTTTGGATTGGGTTGGAAATCTGAGTGGACCAATCCGTGAGTGACACCTGTCCCTCATCTGGTTTGCCCTAAACCCAAACATTTGGATATTATCTTCATTTTCATCTTTTGTTCTTCTTTAACCGGAAACCCTCCCAAACCCAAACACAAACAACCACACCACCATATCTTCCATCCTTGTTGTGGTACTGAAAGACTGAGAGTGAAGGAACTGAGGGGAGGTGACGGAACCACTGGCTAGGGATGGCTGAGCACGACTGGGCCACGACGGAGGTAAACCCATAACCCATTTTGACCCTATTTTGGGAAACCATTTTGTGACGTGTGTTGATCGATTAGGTGGATCCTAACGTGTTCTAGGGACTTAGAAGACTAAGTAGGGACTGGTTTCGAGAGCAGTGGTGGCCTGAAACGTCTGGGAAAGCAGCTGGAACTTCGAGGATACTGTTCATCGTTGGGAGGTGAGTTTCTAGTCCATTTTTCATGTTTTTAATTCGATAGATCAGTTCATGTGGATTAGAAGAGTCCATAGGATGAAACTAGGACAATTTTCATGCAGAAAGGGAGAAATGAGAGCCGGGTCGAGTCGCGAGTCTACGCGACCGAGTATAGTAATCCGGGTCTGACCTGTCGCGAGGAGGAAGACGATGACGTCAGCATGCTGATGTCATCATGTCAGACTGTCAGGCCAGGTGACCTAGTGAGGAGTCGACATGTGTCACTGTCAGTGCCTAGTTAGCACAGACATGTTAGTGACGTGGACCAATCAGATGGTGCCACGTGTCACTAACATGTCAGTGACATGGACCAACTAGCTGCTAACACATGGCACATGTCAGGATGACGTTAGTAGTGACATCAGCGTTGACTGTTGACCGTTGGCCATTGACTAGCGTTGACTTTGATGTTAACCTATGTGTGGAGGCACGTGAGAGCGAATTTTGAGGTGGAACCAGTACCATTTTAAAGGTTTTGACGATCCGAATCCAATGATGGTGCTTTCAGGTCGATCGAAGATCGTTAAGTTGGTCAAATTGAGATTTTTAGCCTAAGAAAGCGTGTCCGGGACACGTTTACTTTTCTAGGATGTGTGAGGGTTTATGCTATAGACTTTTATAGATGGTTAGTGACCTTCGGGTATGATTTGGACAGGTCCGGATGTTCCAGAGATGGTGAATTAGCACCAGAGAGGCTTATAGTGCGGATTTTGAGGCGCATCAAGGACGGTATGTGAGTGAACACTTGTTTTCTAAATAAGATGCATGCATAACTGTTTTATATGTTTTACATATATGATTTGAAATGCCTTGAGTGCATATGATTGTGGTATTTGGTATTTACGTATTTATACGTATTCCGAGGTTTCTAGTTTTATAATGGATTTATACATGCTTGTGTTTTCAATAATGGATTAATGGAATGATTTCAAATTTGGGAATATGGAATAGGGCTTGAGACCTATTTGACTTATGAACTATTGGACTTGAAGTCCATTTCATTTAATGAGGTATTGGGCTAGAGGCCCATTTGGTTTATATTATCAGGCTTAAGGCCCAGTTGGTTTATGATATTGGGTTGAGTCTCAGTTGTGGTTTACGTATATGATATGTGGAAAAGTTTTATGAAAGTTATACTTCGAGAATGAGACCCAATTATGGATTTACAATGGTTTTATGGAAACATAATGGATTGCAACTATATTCTAGGCATGGGCCCCTTTGAGAGGTTTTGAGATTATTTATGAAATGTTTTCCATATACCATCCTTATGTGTGGATTGTCTCCTCCAGACTATTCGGTACCCTGGAGTAGTCACTGTGTATTGCCTGAAAGGGGTCGCCCTATGGAGAGACCACATAGAGGCACATGTATAGAGGCTCAGGATCAGGATTGCGTGAGGGTAAAACCTCTCCCAAGGAGGGTCATTGACCTGGGTGAACCTTGGGGAGACTCGGAATTGAGACCTCCGAGTAGCACGCGTAGCTTAGAGACCGTGACAATATTGATGCGGCATCTGGGATGCCAAGGATTGGTTAAATTGTATTTCACTGGATTGGTTGTTTGGTATTAATCGATTTGGGTTGAGTTCCCACGTGATTGGTTTTGGGTTGAGTTCCCACATGGATTTATGACTTTTGGCTAAGGCTCTAATGATTTGAAGAAGGAAATGGCTTAGATTGATAAACGATTTTATTAAATTTGATTTGATTTGAGGAACGATTGAGTTAATTGGTTTTCGAATGCATGCATGCTTTTTAGTGAAGGGTATAAATATCTTTTCTGAAATGTGTTTTATTAAACTATTTATTTTTGTCCACCCACAGTTATTAATGATTTTTAATACCCTTCAGATTGATCGCTGATGCGGGTTGTAACAGAGACCGAGACATCACACTCTTCCACTGATCCTGGCGCGCTCTGGAAGCCCGAGAGAGTTAAGGTTTGGGTTATCCCTTGTCTAGCACATGGTGTTAGATGGGAGCATGTCACATCCCGCGTAAATCCTGGGGGATTGGGATGGGTCGTGTCACGAGCCACACGTGTAGCGCTGATATCGTGACTAGTTAGATGATTTGTTGCATATTGGATAAAGAGGATTGGTTACTTATGTTTTCATGAGACTCCAGATGTGAGTTTATGTTTCGGGCAGAGGCCCTATTGAGTTTATTTATGAGATTATTTTGGGCTAAGATCTTGCGTGGTTTTGATTTGGGCTAAGACCCCACGTGATTTGGTTTTGGGCTGAGACCCTACTAAGGAAATGGCTTTGATTGATAAATGTTTTCACTGTGTATTGATTTGAAAAGCCATATGACTTGCTTTTAAGAAAGTATTTGAGATACTGTTTTCTGATGTATGCATGCTTTTAAGTGAAGGGTATAAATTTATTTTCGTTAAATGGTTTTATAAACTGATTATTTTTGTCACCTCAAAGCTTTTATGGTTTTTGATACCCTTCAGGTTGATCGCAGATGCAGGCTGTAGGAGAGACCGAGACATCACATGCCACTGCGTACTCTGGAATCACTGCGCACTTTGGAAACCTCGAGTGGGTTACGATTTTATCCCTAGTCTGGCACGTGGTGTTAGACAGGAGCATAACACATCCCACGATAATCCAGGGGGATTGGGATGGGTTGTGTCATTATGAGTCAAAATTACCATAATACCCTTGAATATTTTTGAAACATAACGATCTTTTCCGAATACCATTTTTGGCACGTCGTCTGCCATCATACTCGAGAGGCTGGGACCTTTCTTACGACATTTACGGAAATTCCAAAAGTCATTCCGGTCAAAAATTCAATACTTTGACCTTGGTAAAAAAGTCAATACTTTGACCTTGGTTAAAAGGTCAACCATTTACTTAGGGGAAAAATGGTCAGTTCAACCCTCGTTGAAAGTTCAAGCCGTTACATAAGAGCATTATGGTAATTTGATTATAATAAGGGTATTTAAGTAATTTATACTCGATTGAGCAAAGAGTCAGCAAACTTATGACTCACCCTATTTTTTTGTGGCAAGTGTCACCCTCTGGGAGAGGACGATGTAATGCGACCTTCACTCTAGCAGCCCTTATATATTGAGAAAACTGTGAAGACAGGGGGATGCTCTCTTTGAGTTCTCTCTCGGCTGGATTCTTGTGATGGAGGAGAACAAGGTAACCTTCTTAGGAAGGGGAAGAACTAAGAGAGAGGGAGAAAGAAGGAAACATCAACCCGTGACCCTTGCTCTTGAATTGCTAGATCTGGATATTAAGCCTCGCAACCTGGGACACTAGAACCTCTGTGGGACCTAAGTGATCAATCGCAATCTAGTTCGAGGTGATGGACATGAGGGGAGCTACCAATATCGAGTTTGAAAGCTGGTAAAGATGGCAAGCTTGGTTCGTAATCAACCAGGTAATCTCTTCACAATGTAATTGCATAAGCGTGTTTCAAAGTTTGAGTAGAGCAAGTTTGATGTTTGAAACGTTTGAAATGGGTAAGAAAATAAGTTAGGAACGAGTTATGCTACTAAGGATGGGACCCAATTTTAGTCATACAGGTCTATCCGCGAGAGGAAGAAAGGGAGTACGCCTTGCAGTTGCGCTGTATGCATGACAGGACCCATCCCAGATTTTCGTGGAGCTCCTATCTCACCAATTTTGTCAAACAAAGGATTTTTATTAATTCCACTCTCAAGCAACTCTTTTCGAATTAACCGAACTAAATCCTATTTTGTGGGGTTATTGCCAACATCCGACCCACTAACCCCGAACCAAAGGAGATTCTTACTAGTTTATAATTACTTTATTTTGTTATTTAAAAGAAATCTTCATTGTAGATATCTTTACTATAGAATTTAGTAAGAAACAGTTTAATCACATGTAATTTAACCACAAATAACTATATTAGCATAAAACACACATATAAATTAACATAGTGATTCCCTGACAAATTATACAATCACATGGAACATTAATTATCCCCTCACGGTATATTATCATGGTAATAACAATTAATGTAATTACTATTATGTTTAAACATAACATTATCTAATTTATAGTTTCTTTAATTAAACATATGATCTACCACATTAGTCCACCAATTACTTATTCATATACATAATCATAATTCCAATTCCTTACTGTAAACAGAAATTTAAGTGTATATATATATATCATTACTTCTATAATAACTTTCATATGCTTACCATAAAACACACCATTACCAAATATGTAACAAGTAAGTTTATGAAATAACAATTTAATTGAATATCCTTTTAAAGAGAGTGCAAATTTCCTATAAGCTATTATTATGCACAATAGTACCATTCTTAGTTCCAAAATTCCCCCTAAGGTTAACATATAATCCTTATATTAACCATAATTAAATAACAATTATATATATATATATACATACAAATCACATTAGATTCTCAAAACTATGTACAAACAGAGTCCAATTAACACAAAAATTATATCACTAAACCCAAAGAATTATAAGGAGGAACTTTCATGTTGATGGGATAACCAACAGACGTTGCACGCGCCGCCATGTGCCGTCGTAAGGCCTGAGCACATGGTGGCCATGTACCTGCACAATCGTTGTAACGACCTGTCCCAAAATCTTGGGATTAATTAAGAATTAATTATGGATTAGTAGGACTAATCGAGGATTAGTCGAGGATTATTGGACGTTCAGGGCGAAATTACAATTTTGCGTCTAGAGTTGACTTTTGACTCAGGAGGTCCAATGCACGTGGATCAAGGACTGTTACGTAGATCGTGTCAATACGAGTCCGTAGACAGACGGCACGTCGAAATCAACCATTCGACGAAAAAATTACGGGTCACAGAAGTCTCGATGTACTATTGCACGTTTTACGAGACGGGTGGACTTTTATCCTAAGTGGGCCCCAGATATTTAGTTCAGGCCCAATGGATGAGTGAAAAGTGTCACCCATCCACTGCTCACCTAACACAGATACATGCACCCACCTTTCATCCTCATCTATTTCATTCATTCAAACCAACCTGAAACCCATGAAACCCAAGCATAATGATCTACCCCAATCTCCTCAAACCTTCATCTTCTGTGGCTACCATGAACGGGGAAGTGAGAGAGCAGACTGAGACGGGCAAGTTGGTGGCCACGGTGAGGGCCACCGTAGACAGTGAGTGTGTATGGGATGTTTTCATGTTTGTGAGTGTGTATAGGATGTTTTCATTAATTGAGCTATGTTTGTGGTGGTTATACGAGTCACTGGAGAGCGAAATCGTGGTCAAAGGAAAGAAGCCATAGATCAAAGTGGGTCGTGAAGATCAAATATCACAGGTAACTTCTAGGCCTGTTTTTATGTGAGTCCATAGATCAATTGGGTAGATTGGAAAGAAGCCATAGGAAGAAAAACAGGAAGAAATGATGGTCAAAGGAAGGAGAACTGGTCTCGCCGGTTCGATTGGACCGGAGTTGCAGAGAACCGGTCTGAACCAAGTTCACGCGAGGTTGAAGACGACTGTGCACTAGCGTGTGGCTTTCACGCGCAGTGCCTTTGGGCGGAGCGTGGGCCCTATTTTCGAGTCACGGTCAACATGTGTTTTCATCATTTAAATGTAACGAACATTTTGGCACAAGTTTTGAGTCGATCGGACACCATTTCAGGGTAGTTTTGGGTGTCCGAAGGTTTAGAGGCTATTTTGAATACGTTTAAAAATCTCGAAAAATTGGGGGATTCAATGTTTGCGTATTTAAGTAGATAATAACCCTCAAGTACGATTTGGACAGGTCCAGGAGTTCGGGTGATGATGATTTAGCTGGGAAGGCTTATGGCACGTGTATCAAGGCGGCATCTAGGACGGTCTGTGAGTGGATATTGGTTTCATAAATATGATGCATGCATAAATGTTTTATATGTTTTATATCGACGATTTGAGATGCCTTGAGTGCATATGATTGTGGTATTTATGATTTATGTATTTGCACGTATTTCGAGATTTATAGTTTTATACTGAGCTTATACGTGCGGGTAATTCTATGATGGTTTAATGGAAGGGTTTTGGATTTGAAAATATGGAATCGGGCATGAGACCCATTTGATTTGGAAACTATCATACTTGAAGTCCATTTGATTTAATGAGATATCCAGCTGGAGGCCCATTTGGTTTACATGATCGGGCTTGAAGCCCAATTTGTTTATGATATCGGGTATGAGTCCCATAGTGGTTTATAAAATATGATTTCGAGTTCGGAGACCCTAAATGGAATTGGATTTGTGGATTTACGATGGTTTTATGGAAATCCCAGGTATAGCCCTTTAAACGATTTGAGATGATTTATAAAATGGTTTTCCATATACCATTCTCATGAGTGGTTGCCCTCCAGACGTCCCATAGTATCATAGAGTGGTTGGTTGTCTTCTCCAGATGTCCCGTAGTATCTAGGAGTAGTCACGGAGCATTGCCTAGGGGTCATTACACGGAGCGACTGGTCTATATAGTGACTTAGGAGCAGGAATTGCTAGAGGTTAAAACCTCCCCCCAGGGAGGGTCATTGACCTAGGTGGACCCTGGGGAGACTTGGGATTGAGACCTCGGGTAGCACGCGTAGCTTTGGAACCGTGACGGTATGGATTGTGACATCTGGGATGTTAGGCATCAAGGATGTCGAGGATTGGTTTTGGGCTGAGTTTCCACATGGTTTGATTGGTTTTGGGCTGAGTTCCCATATACTTGGTTTTAGGCTGAGTTCCCACATGATTAGTTTTGGGTTGAGTTCCCATATACTTTGGTTTACGGCTTTGGGCTATTGCCCTAATGGTCTAATTATTGATAAATGGTTTGATAGCTAGTTTTTGAATGCATGCATGCTTTTTAGTGAAGGGCATAAACGTCCTTTCGTGAAATTTATTTTTAATTAAATTATTTTTTTCTTCCACTCACAGCTTTTAATGGTTTTAATGTGACACGACCCATCCCAATCCCCCCGGGATTACCATGGAATGTGACGTGCTCCCGTCTGACAAGAGGCGTCAGACAAGGGATAACTGATTGCCATTGCCCAAACGGGCTTCCAGAGTGCGTAAGGATCGATGGAGGAGGTGTGCGATGCTCAAGTCTCTGCTGCAGTCGTATCCGGAATCAACCTGAAGGGCATTAAAAACAAAAGCTGTGAGTGGACGAAAATAAACAAGTCTGCTTAAAACATTTATAAGACATTTATGCCCCTCAGTAAAAAAAATCATATGCATGCACCAAAACCAATAATCCCATATTTATTTAGAAATAACCATTAGGGCCTTAGCCCGGAAACCAAAGCATAGTTTCAAATTCCAAAAGTCAATCCAAGAGTTATTTCATCAATCCAGTAATATTCATTTATTATTTTTCCATCTCCGGCATCCCCGATGCCTAGCGTCCTAGACGCTTGACGTTCCAGACGTCATATCTCACGGTATTAAGCAACGCGTGCTGCCCGGGGTCTCACCGGGTCCATATCTCTGACATCCCCGATGTCTGACGTCCATGACGTCTAGCAATCCTGCTCCTGGATCACTATACGGTCCGGTAGCTCCGTACAATGAGCCCTCGCAGGCAATGCACCGTGACTTCTCCAGTGTCCCCGACACTTGGAGGAGACCAGGATATAAATATCCTCATATCGAGATGGTTTTATGGAACACATTTTATTATTCATTTCCAAAATATCACAAGGGCCCTGCCCCGAATTTCCATAAAACCGTCATAAGTCCAAATAGTTGAATCAAATCCGAAATAGTTTATTCAATTCCATTTTAGGGTCCCCGACCCGAAATCACATATATAAGTCAACTGGGCCCCGGCCCGATTTCATAAGTCAACTGGGCCCCTGGCCCGATTCATAAGTTAATTGGGCCCCTGGCCCGATTTCATAATTCAATTGGGCCCCTGGCCCGATTAACGAATTAACTGGGCCCCTGGCCTGATTTTACTTTATCAAATCCGTAACCGTTTCATGAAATCATATCCATCCATATTTATGGAAATCAGTGCAAATCCAGAAACCTCGATTCACGTGCAAACACGTAAATCGCCTCGAAATGCGTGAAAACATATAAATTCACTGATATCCAAAATAAATCATATAATCCCAATTATAACAATCATGAAACAGTTATGCATGCATCGAATTTATAAAACCAATGTCCACTCACAGACCGTTTAACCGAGCGCCTCGATACGCGTGTCATAGGCCTTCCTCGATACACGTTCATATGAAGCATATAAGGACTAACACGAACCAATTAGCATGATTAATTGAACACGACATTAGCTCAATCACCACAACTCAAGCTTGAGTTTTCCGGCCGTCCACCTCGTCCGTTTACGGCCCTTGGAGCCCCAAAGCTTGCTCCATTTGATCTGGTTCGACACGTTGAAGTTCCAGAAAGCTCAATCCATCATCAATTAGGCTTGGGCTTGCCTAAAACTGGAAGTTCGAATTTGAATTTCCCAGAACCCAGTTTCGGGTTTTTCAGAGAATTCCAGCATCAATTATACTCATTCCTTTCATTCTCAATCACAGAGTGACCCTCTCGACTCACTCTCAATTCTAACAATCTAACTTAGTCCTTAAAAGCACTCAAAACCGTCCTCAATCCACTTTGTACAGATCCCCTGCACTGACCCAAAAACACACAAAAATGGTGCCCACGTTTTTGTGATCGATTGCCAATACCATCACATGTGCAATTCCACCTCAAACTGACCCAATTAACTCAATTAATTGATAAAAAAAATCGTGGGATCGATCGCACAAAGCATCCACCTTCACGGCTGTTCAATTAAACAGTACCCCGTGTGAAATTACAATTCTACCCTTGTGCAGAAAATTACCAAAATGCCCCTCACGCATCCTGACCCGTAACTCAGTCATACGGACCCCGATTGATGCGTGCCGCCTGTCTACGAACTTAGGGAATCGAGACCTTCCTAACGGTCCTCGGTCCTCGGCCATCGGACCCCCCCGATCAAAAAGTCAACATTTGGCCCCATTAAGTCAAATTACGAAAATGCCCATGAACTTCCGTACATCATAACTTTCACCACGAACGTCGGAATCGAACGTGCCACCTGTCTATGAACTCGTGACGTCCCGAACTACGTCACGGTCATCGGTCAAAGTCCATTGACCATCCGAATTAAAAGTCAACGTTTTGCCCACGCCCAGGGGCAAAACGGTCATTTTGCACAATTCGTCCGAAATCGCTCAACTAATCCCAGATTAGTAAATCACAATTAAATATTATTAAATCCCGATATTCGGGACGGGTCGTTACAACCTTCCCTCCTTAAAGAATTTCGTCCTCGAAATTACCAACATCCTTATTCCACAACCACCTCGTGGAAAACAATTCGACCTCATAACATGTGTACACCTGTACACCCACTTACTGGAACAACACCAGTCTCGTTTGTACCCAGACATCCCATCACAGTCATACGTCATAATCAACAACACTCGACCACCTCGAGTGGACATAATCACCTGATCCGTGATAAAACCGCTTAACCATTTAGCTGACTCCTTCAGCTAGATGGTTCCCTTCCATTGTCAATACATCCTTACATTTGCTCCCATTGGGAGTCACCAAATCTCATTGTCAGTCCATGCTGACACCATCAGTCAAACTGTCACCGCAAAGCTTTACCACCCTAGTAAAGCCCCAACCATCTGTCCGTCAGTGACAACACCACGTACTACATCACTCCCGATGTACCGTAGGATCAACTACATGATCACAATTCGCAGGCAAGCCCAATCCTGCGACATATATTAATCTCAATGTCCATAATCACCGACTCCCTCAGTGAACCAAGACGCTGGAAAAATCACGATGTGATCAAGTCACACAAGGCTACTCGTGGTTACTTAGACCACCAATTCACTCATCCTGAGTGTACGTATACCGTCAACTTACTCCATCAAGTGGTGTAACTGGAACACATTGAATACCAGCCCAGCAGTGAGTCACACAACTCAATACTAGGGTTCCACAAGCCAACCATGGCTAAGAGCACCTGCTCATAAAATCACTGAACCCGACAAGATCAATCTGCCCAGCGCACAGTATCCAATGTCCAGTCCACAACACAGCCAAACAAATGATATCGGAACCAAGCCGATTACCAACACATTTAGTTACACACCACTGGTACATCCCATGTACCGCCATTAGGCACCATTCAGCCTAACCAGTATCAATCCTCGTACAACGTACCCTGTACGCACCTCAATTCATCAATCTGCCTATAACCACCCAGGTCATAGCCAAACAGGTTCCAATAATGAAGTACCTTTGCCCAACCAACATGAGACAAAACGAACTCCACCCATCATCTAGTTCCAATTCCGAATCCGAATCCGCAATTTCGTAAGAAATCCCGAATCCGAACCCAAACATCATATTTTCAATCCATGTCCAAATCCGAATCCGAAATCATTACTCCGTAAGCTAGCATTGGAATAATCATTCCGTACCCAAATCCAGTAATCCATTTTTGAGCTTCGCAATCGAATCCTGAATCGTCACCCAGAAATTCGATTCCAAAATCCAAAATCTCGTTTACGTCCATCAAGACGTAACATAACCGAATCTATCGGTTGCCTGTCCAAAACACTCGATTGACTTCATAGGGAAGCCAATCCCAATATCCACACGTCAAAGGTTGACAGAATCTGACCACATCGGAAACCTACTCAACCAAGTCACAAACCATATGGACTCACTCCGAAAAGAAGTCAGTCCCGTCATTTACGACTCACAAATCAAGGTAAGAGTGATAAACTCTCCACCTATCTAGATCATCAAGATCAAAATCCATATCCATCGCTACGTCACCCGACAAGTAACATCACGATCCTAGATCGTCACATCGACCAAAGTCGACAACATCACAAATCAGATCCACCTAGGATCCACTCATGCTCACATAGCTAACAATCCATCTGGAAGTCGATCGTAGGGTCTTACACCCTCAATTGAATCATTCGCCAAATTTCCCTTGGTGGAAAGATGGCCACGCATTTCACCACCAAATCCAAATTCATACACAACTTCTTGTGTCCAATGACCCCAAGCCAAACATGGGTCCACTTACCAATACACGCTCAACGTACTGGTAGCAACAATCATCATCTGCCACGGCAGGAAATATGAAGTCAACCCTAATGACTTCGGAATACCAATCACCGATGCAGAAACGAGCACTCCTCTCGTCTCCCAATCACAACTCTCCCCGAAACGGGAGTTCCAACCATGTTGGAGACTGACATGCTCCCAACGAGATGTCAATTCCAACCACTTTACTGCCCACGTCCATACCTCACTTGGACCACCAATCTCCAAAATCAATTCATTACTCGGACCTCACGTCCGTCAATAATCATGTACGCACACACCCTGATTCCGAACGGGATATCAAAATTTTTGCCTGAATGTGCATACCATACTGCCATGTCTCACATCTCAACCTTTACAGGTTCAATCCTCAGATTCCAAGTGATTCACAATCACAAAATCACACCTCAATACCACGAATGGTTTCCCCGACTTTTCCAATTTCAATAATTTCCTTGTACTCTCATGGGATATAAGCAGTACACAAACTTACCAATCTCGGAGTTGACCACAACTCCAAATCCACCAATTCTCATGACATAGGGAACATCATCCCTAGATTCCTCAAGTTTCAATCATACCCTTTTATCCGTTCATCACTTGTCATCATATATCTGTTGGGACTTATCCCAACACGACACAACCTCCACTGGATCCTATCCAGTCCAAGACTCAACCACCACTGAGTCGCAGATACCAATCATCTGTCCATCATGACAGAGTCACACCCCAACTGGTGGCTCATCGTCGTCACAATCACTGACACCAGCACCAGCGTTAGTACCAGTACCAACGCACCATCATCAACACTAGTATCAGCACACATGCATCCATACTAGTATTGGCATAAAAGTACCAACATACCAACATCCATACATAGCACACGAACATCCACACTAGCACACGAACATCCATGCTAGCACACTGTGTGCAAAGTAGTTACCATGGATCTCCGTTCATTCCGAACGACGATCCCGTAACACCACTCGTACCCCACGACTATGGGTACCTCCAATTTTGACCATCCACACATCAGGATAATGGACTTTCCCTGAACATCCCATGTAACGACCCGTCCCGAATATCGGGATTTAATAATATTTAATGGTGATTTACTAATCTGGGATTAGTTGTGTGATTTCGGACGAATTGTGCAAAATGACCGTTTTGCCCTTGGGCGTGGGCAAAACGTTGACTTTTAATTCGGATGGTCAAATGGACTTTGACCGATGACCGTGACGTAGTTCGGGACGTCACGAGTTCATAGACAGGTGGCACGTTCGATTCCGATGTTCGTGGTGAAAGTTATGATGTACGGAAGTTCAAGGGCGTTTTCGTAATTTGTACGAAATAAAGGAAAATGTTGACTTTTTGATCGGGAGGTCCGATGGCCGAGGACCGAGGACCGTTAGGAAGGTCTCGATACCCTGAGTTCGTAGACAGGCGGCACGCATCAATCGGAGTCCGTATGACCGAGTTACGGGTCAGGATGCGTGAGGGGCATTTTGGTAATTTACTACACAAGGGCAGAATGGTAATTTCACGGGTGTTTGAACGGCTACTGTAGCACCGTGGAGGGAACATGGCCAGCGCACGGGTGGTGCGTTTATGGAGCAAATTGATGGCCTAAAACTATTGTTTATAGGTTGTATGGATTGTTTAGTGGCATTGTGCGATGCCAGGCTGTGTGGGACGATGGATTTAGCCATTAACTATGGCTGGTGCACGATGAAAAGCAGAGTGCTTCCCACATGAGTTCAGCCTTTCCAGGGCCCAATTGAGCGGATTGTGGTGGGCAATGTAGTTAAGGGACTGAGTGAAGTGTTCTGGGATTGAGAATGAGAGGGAAGGAGCAAAATTGGTGTGGAATTGTTCAAAAACCCGAAACTGGTTTTTGAAGAGTTCAAAATCGAATTTCGGTTTTCAGGCCAGCCCAAGCCTAATTGATGATTGATTGAGCTTCCTGGAACTTCAACGAGTCGAACCAGATCAAATGGAGCAAGCTTTGGGGCTCCTAGGGCCGTGGACGGACGTGGTGATTGAGGTAATGTCGTGTTCAATTAATCATGCTAATTGGTTCGTGTTAGTCCTTATATGCTTCATATGAAGTTAATTTGACAATGGTTAAGGATTGATGGAGTTTTGGTGGTTGACCCGTTTTGGGTGATCACGGGTTGTTGACACAATTGATCGATGGTTGATGTTGATCATTGACACAGAACTGAAATTGGTGGATTGATGATTGTTGTAGGATCAAGAACGGATTGAATTGATGTCGAATTGGGTGTAATTGAACTGGATCCTATCGCGGGTAATCAGACCCGTTTACCAGACAAACGGGTGAAGATGGTGACTGTAGCAGTCACTGTAACAGGCGCGTGGCTTTCACGCGCAGCCACTCACGGCGGCGCGTGACGGCGCGTGGACACGAATCTCGAGGTGAGGTCAACATGACTTTTATCCTATACAATGTAACGAACATTTTGGGATTGGTTTCGTGTCGATCGGACACCGTCTCGATATTGTTCGGGATGTCCGAAGGTTTTAAATCCAGTTTAAAAATACGTAAAAATTCGGGAAAATTACGGGACTTGAATAGGATGTTAATGATGAGGTTAGTAATCCTCTAATGTGATTTGGACAGGATTGGGAGTCCCGGTGATAGTGGTGTGGCCCGGGAAGGCCTATGGCACGCGTATCGAGGCGCTCGGTTAAACGGTCTGTGAGTGGACATTGGTTTCATAAATTCGATGCATGCATAACTGTTTTATGAT
This sequence comes from Prinsepia uniflora, assembly GCA_032719365.1. Lineage (NCBI taxonomy): Eukaryota > Viridiplantae > Streptophyta > Magnoliopsida > Rosales > Rosaceae > Prinsepia > Prinsepia uniflora. The sequence goes on from CM064866.1 coordinate 66,864,175, forward strand.
TGTTATAATTATGATTAAATGATTTACTTTGGATATCGGTGAATTTAAAATGATTTCACGTATTTCGAGGTGAATTACGTATTTGCACGTAAACCGAGGTTTTCTGGATTTGCACCGATTTCCATAAATGTGGTTGGATATGATTTCATGAAACGGTTACGAACTTGAATAAAGTAAAATCGGGCCAGGGGCCCAGTTGAACTATGAAATCGGGCCAGGGGCCCAGTTAACATGTGGATCGGGCCAGGGGCCCAGTTGATTTCTACATGTGATTGCGGGTCGGGGACCCTAGAATGGAATTGAATAAATGTTTCCTGGTTTACATTTTATATATGTTCACATGCTGGAATCTATAAATGGTTTTGATGATGTTTCGGTCATGGCACGTTTTACGATTTTGGGCATGAGACCCGTTTGATGAAATGTAACGATCGGTTCGGATTTCACCTATGTATACCTATATGTTTTGCATGTGGATATCGATAAAATGTATTTAGTACTGCACTGTATAGATCCTTCCATATGATACTGTCTCCTCCGGATGAGGTACCCCGGAGAGGTCACGGACGTCTAGTACGTCCAGCGTCTATGACGCTAAGCATCGGGGATGCTGTACCCGAACGGGGTTCGGGGATTGAACTCGGAAATTGAGACCCGAGTGGCACGCGTAGCCTTGTGATTGTGACCTTATTGACGTCAGGGACGTCAGACATCAGGGATGTCGGATTGGAGTGTATAGTGCAGTGGCTAAAATTATGGTTATGGTTTATATTATATGCCTTATGGTTCATATTACTGGATTGATGAAATAACTCTTGGATTGACTTTTGGAAATTGAAACTATGCTTTGGTTTCCGGGCTAAGGCCCTAATGGTTATTTCTAAATAAATATGGGATTATTGGTTTTTGGTGCATGCATATGATTTTACTGAGGGGCATAAATGTCTTATAAATGTTTTAAACAGACTTGTTTATTTTCGTCCACTCACAGCTTTTGTTTTTAATGCCCTTCAGGTTGATTCCGGATACGACTGCAGCAGAGACTTGAGCATCGCACACCTCCTCCATCGATCCTTACGCACTCTGGAAGCCCGGTTGGGCAATGGAAATCGGTTATCCCTTGTCGGACGCCTCTTGTCCGACGGGAGCACGTCACATCCCATGGTAATCCCGGGGGGGATTGGGATGGGTCGTGTCATCCCATGATCCCCAAGTGTCAAAACCACACTAAATACCCTCGATATCCAGTTATCTCGACACAACTGTCGACCAACAGTCATCGTTGTCAAGATCCGTATCCATACATCACACTAATATTCGATCCAACACGGGATTCCATATATTATCTCTTAACCGTATTCGTAGATCAAACCCATAAGACTCACTAGAGTCATCCACATGGTCATCCACGACCTCAGCCGCTCGCCGCAGCACAAGTTCTCATTTAAGGTTCACCTTCCGGTCCATCAATTATAAATTAGGGTTCCAAAATCACACCCTAGGGTTCCACCGAACCCAACTGCCTTCTGCAGTAAAATCCACAACCTGACCGACCCCGCGGTCCTGACATCGTATAGACGTCCAATCCAATCCAATCGTCAACTCAACGTGGGTTCCATCGTGGGTTCCACCACGAAGGTCATCGGCTAACTCCGATGCACCAACACCCCGTACACTAGCCAACACTACCAGGGTCCAAAACATAGACCAATACTCAACTGAGTTTCGTATTTCCATAACATTATTCAAATGGGGTTCCCTGAACCCGGATGTGCCCAGTGGCACAACAATCCATAATCACATGACCGAACCGACGGTCCCACATTACCAGTTAATCGTATACAACCCCACTTGGGTTGAGTCGCATCAATGCACGGCGTATCGGGCCAAATACACCCAATCCACTACTCAAATCCAAAACTATCTATCAGGTTGACAACGGAACTGCAGCCCAAAGAGACATCACACCCTCGTCCTTCGCGCACAAAAGAGCAAAACCTGCTCTGATACCACTTGACACGACCCATCCCAATCCCCCCGGGATTACCATGGAATGTGACGTGCTCCCGTCTAACAAGAGGCGTCAGATAAGGGATAACCGATTGCCATTGCCCAAACGGGCTTCCAGAGTGCGTAAGGATTGATGGAGGAGGTGTGCGATGCTCAAGTCTCTGCTGCTGTCGTATCCGGAATCAACCTGAAGGGCATTAAAAACAAAAGCTGTGAGTGGACGAAAATAAACAAGTCTGCTTAAAACATTTATAAGACATTTATGCCCCTCAGTAAAAAAAATCATATGCATGCACCAAAACCAATAATCCCATATTTATTTAGAAATAACCATTAGGGCCTTAGCCCGGAAACCAAAGCATAGTTTCAAATTCCAAAAGTCAATCCAAGAGTTATTTCATCAATCCAGTAATATTCATTTATTATTTTTCCATCTCCGGCATCCCCGATGCCTAGCGTCCTAGACGCTTGACGTTCCAGACGTCATATCTCACGGTATTAAGCAACGCGTGCTGCCCGGGGTCTCACCGGGTCCATATCTCTGACATCCCCGATGTCTGACGTCCATGACGTCTAGCAATCCTGCTCCTGGATCACTATACGGTCCGGTAGCTCCGTACAATGAGCCCTCGCAGGCAATGCACCGTGACTTCTCCAGTGTCCCCGACACTTGGAGGAGACCAGGATATAAATATCCTCATATCGAGATGGTTTTATGGAACACATTTTATTATTCATTTCCAAAATATCACAAGGGCCCTGCCCCGAATTTCCATAAAACCGTCATAAGTCCAAATAGTTGAATCAAATCCGAAATAGTTTATTCAATTCCATTTTAGGGTCCCCGACCCGAAATCACATATATAAGTCAACTGGGCCCCTGACCCGATTTCATAAGTCAACTGGGCCCCTGGCCCGATTCATAAGTTAACTGGGCCCCTGGCCCGATTTCATAATTCAATTGGGCCCCTGGCCCGATTAACGAATTAACTGGGCCCCTGGCCCGATTTTACTTTATCAAATCCGTAACCGTTTCATGAAATCATATCCATCCATATTTATGGAAATCAGTGCAAATCCAGAAACCTCGATTCACGTGCAAACACGTAAATCGCCTTGACTAAGCCCAAACTACGCATCAAATTAAACACGTAATTCGAGTGTTGTGCAATTTAAACCCTTTTTGTGTAGATGTAGTATTGGTAAATAGGGATCGTTCTTAACCGGGGAAATTAGGGAACATTAATAATGTGTTAGTGGGAGATGAATAAAAGAATAATGAATTAAAGAATTAAATAATCAAAGAATTAAATAATCAAAGAATTAATAAATTAAAGAATAGATGAATAAGAGAATAAAGAAATAAAAGGAATAAAAGAATAAAAGAATAAAAGAATAAAGAATAAAAAGGGATCAAAGAATAAAAGAATTAAAAGAATTAAAGAATTAAAGAATAAAGAATAAAAGAGGGGTTTTGAAAAGATTTATAACTAAATTAAAGAAAACACTAATTAAGAATTAAAATGCAAATGCTCATGCTAATTGGAATTTACAAACCATAGAGTAGTTTCATAGACAAAACCCACACTTTTACGTAAGTAATTTCTAATTAACAATCACATTATTTAAACTACTCCTAAAAATAGACTTCTTTCTAACATTTTGCTCATAAAAAAAACCAATCACGAAATCCTACCTTCATCATCTCAAATACTTACATATATCTTTCAATATTATAAATGCATCAACCATTAATGTGCGTCAAACATCAATATGCTTCAAACATTTACAACATGATTTACCTTAAGTTTATAATTAAATGCGCCGACAGCGATCAACATTTAATCTCTTCAATTATACTCTAAGTGCACCGACAGCGGATAAAACACTTAACATCAAATTGAAGTTTAAGCACTAAAACATATGAAGTAAAAGAAATTCAAAAAGTAAAACACATGGAGATTGCATTCTTACTTACAAATGTTAGAAAGAAAATACCAAGAACAATAGTAAAGAAGAAATGAAAATAACATAAAAATAACATAAATTACGAATAAGAATTAAAAGAAAACTAATTAATAAGAAAATCTACAAGAAGTAAAAATGGTCCCCAAAAATGTCTCTCAAAAGAGAGAAACAAAAGAACTAACTAAGAACTAAGAACTAAGAACTAAGAACTAAGAAAGAAATGGAAGAATGAAACTAATTGGGGACTCCCCAAATACATGAAATGACCTCCCTATTTATAGAGGGAGTGCCACAATTGTTTAATTAAAAGTACAAAATTAAAATATAAAAATAGCAATAAAATAGTACATGAAGAAGTGATGGAAATGATGAGATTGGCTGGGAAAAGATGCTGATTTTGGGGCAAATATGCTGATTTTAGGGAAAAGTGGCTGATTTTGGGGAAAAGTTGCTGATTTTGGGGCAAATATGCTGATTTTGGGAACTATTGGGGGGCTGCTGGATTTTTGGCTTGGGATGCTGGATTTCAGCAGCTTCCCACCGAATTTCCTTGCGATTTTCGGTGGTTTCTCATATTTCGTCCATAATTTCTTCGTTATAATTCCGATCGGGACGATTCTTTCACCAAAATGCTCCAAATTCCACGCTTTATTTATTTCTACAAAAATATCACAAAATAAATTAATTTGTCTAATTATTTATTATTTTAATATTAAAAGTCAAGTATAAAAGGTATAAAATAATATAAAATAACGCTTATTTGAGGACCTATCAAATACCCCCACACTTAAACTTTGCTAGTCCCTAGCAAATACTAAAATTAAACTACAAAATCAAAACAAGTAACCTTTAACCATTTGTCTCAATATTTCATTATTACAATCATGGCATAAAAGATTTTCACTTAAATCATTTAAGCATATGGAATTCAAGAGTTAATATATGGTAACAAAATGTTTTAACAAGTAAGATAATGAGTAAATATGGTGAAATGGATCTCAACATGAATAAAACAAGTATGAATCAACTCACAAGGATATGCACTCATAAATTCACTCAATTTTGTAAGGGTTTGTGTTTGCACTCAAAGTATGTGAGAATTACTCACATAATCGAAATGAAGTACTTTTGCAAAATCTCAAACAAACACCTCAAGATAAAAACAACACATACTTGCGCAAATGAACCAAAACCATAAGCTTACTCAAGTGATTAACTCAACTAATCAAAATTTACCATCTTAAGGATCATAAGGTCTTTACGAAGGTTGTAATGGGGCTAAGATTTGAGGCAAGGAAAATATAGGACAAGTGGTGCTCAATTCGTTCCAAGACTCAATAGACTCCCAAAACGTATCATAGCTTCCCAACCTTAGTGCAATGATGTCAGTAATCCATCTCTTCGAACATAGGCCTAATTCCATCATGTTGGGCCTCACAATCATTCTTTGTGTCGGATTTACAAATGTAAGGGATTTAACTCAAACATTACAACCAAACCTTATTACCTTGATCGATACTCAACTTTTTTTTTTTGATTTTTTTTTATATCAAGGTAATAACATGTGTCAATAATACAACAAAGCTTGAGTCGGTAAATCCAAATAATTCACATAAAAGTCTTTTCAACATCATTATTTTCTCCTTACACAATCTTTATATCTTCAACCGAGTTCTTGGAACAAGGGTAAAGGATGTCTATACTAAGCTCAAGTGTTTAGATAATCATGGTGATGAAAGAAAGGCTTAATGTGGGCTCAAAAGGGTTAAAACTAAGGGGGTCGCAACTTGTGCGCACAAAATAGGGAACATGGATATTTGAATTTGTGGTGTTAACCCTAATGCCTTAATCATATCCAAAATCAGAGATTTATTGACTTAAAAGCTTTGAAAATCACATTGAATAAGTTCTAGTACTCTAGAGTTCATAAAAAACTATGACAAGCAGTTATGAGGCATATGTATATCAATTTAAACAAAGAACTTATGAATCACTCATCAAAGATGTATATAAAGTTCTAAAGCTCACATAAGGTTCATATGATTCATACTTATCTTATCATGCTCGTTTATATGCCAATTTACATGCATTATCTTCAAGTTATAACACTTAATCACAAAATATTAACAAAAAATTTCAAGTTGTAGTGATCATCTTTATAGCCATAACATATTCATTTCCGTTCATTTATATCATTGACAAGTTAAATGGAAACTTAAGACTCATAAAAACACTAAGTTAAAAGATTCAAGAAAACAAATTTATTTTTTTTCATTTTTTTCACCTCATTTTTTTTATATTTTTTTATTTTTTTTTAATTTTTTTTTGTTTTTTTTCCGTAAGAAATACTTAATAAAACAATTTCAATTGCACAAATAAAAAAAAAAGACTCATAAACCATTCCCCCACACTTAAATTCTACATTGTCCTCAATGTAGGAAAATACGAAGTAATTAAACATAGAATCAAAGTAAGGAAGATGATTTACGAAAATAATAGGAAAACATTAAATAAACAAAATAAAAGAGAGTGAAGGGTAGAAGGATAGCAAATCTGTATTGATGACTCCTTCACATCCCAGGAACACATTGGGTTGCCACCCAACAAGCGCTTGAAGTTTAACGTCCATCCAGCCTAGACAGAGATGCAAGTTAGTTAGTCAGAGATGTACGTTAGTCAAGAATGCAAATTAGATATGCAAATTGAAGTTAAGGATGCAATTTGAGTTAAAGATGTAAGTTAGAGGAAGAGTGCAATGCAAGTTAAACTACATATGCAAGTTAAATGAAAGATGAAATGCAAGTTAGAATGAAAGATGAAATGCAAGTTAGAATGAAAGATGCAAGTTAGTTACACTAAAGATGCAATTTAATTTTGTCATGACAAATAATGTAAATTAAGATATAAACAATATTTAAATGTCGGGGGAAGTCAAAGATATATATGGTTCACATAGCTTCAAAGTTTAGATGGAGACTTATACGTCCGTGCGGCCCAAGTAAATATCTTGGATTAATTCAACTGTTTGGGCAAGTTCAAAAGTGACCAGGTTAGAAAGAATACACATAAGAGGCAGGGCTAATTTCTTAGACCCAAAACCCGTTATAAGTACCGTCTCTTGTCCTAGACATCACCCTCGAAAATTTCTTACTCCAGAGGAATTAAGATGACTCAAGTGTTAACAATTACCGTGGGTGAGAGTTAATAGAAGAGTCTTCGCCGATTAAAGATTAAAATTTAAACTTCGAAGCACAAGTGATCTACATATAGCCGAGACTAATGCATGAATGCAATAACTATTTACAAGTATGTTTTTATGCACAATTTACAAATATAACATGACAATTACATATGAACAATTTATATAAGTATGAACAATTTATTTACAAGTATGGTTTCATTAACAAGTAATGATATTTACAAAACAAATTCTCATTAACAAACTAATATATGTATAAGATTTATTTAACCATTGAGATTTACACTAACACAAAGTGAAGATAAGAAATTTAAATTTATTATTTTTTAAAATTTATGTTTTTTTCGGAATTTAAAAAAAAATAAATGAAGATTTTTTTTTTTTACGAATTTTATGCTTTTTTTTTATTTACAAAACAATATAAAAATAAAAATAAGGAAAAGTGAATAATTACTATAAGCATTTATGAACATTTAAAAAGAATGAACATTATGTACAAGTATGAACAAGAATAATATAACAAGTAAGAGAATTGTAAACAAACATAAATGAAAGTCTATTATGAACAAGTATGTATGTATATTATAAAATATAAAAGTTATGAACAATTTATGAACAAGTATAAAAGGTAACAAGTAACATATATACAACATTTATTTACAAGTATGAATTAACACTAACATAAAGCTAAGATAAGATTTTTTTTTTAATTTTTTATTTACTTTGATTTTTTTAAAATTTAAATTTAAATTTTATCAAGACATAACCAAATAAATAATTATATAAGAATAAAATAAGTGTAATCAAAAAGTTAATGGAATAAAAAGTTAATGAAATAAAGTTAATGGAATAAAAAGTTAATGGAATAAAAAGTTAATGAAATAAAATTAATGGAATAAAAAGTTAATGAAATAAAAAGTTAATGGAATAAAAAGTTAATGGAATAAAAAGTTAATGGAATAAAAGGTTAATGGAATAAAGTTAATGGAATAAAAGTTAATGGAATAAAAAGTTAATGGAATAAAAAGTTAGTGAAATAAAAAGTTAATGAATAAATTTAAAGTTAAAGGAATAAAGAAAAAGTTTATGGAATAAAATTAAAGTTAATGGATTAAAGAAAAAGTTAGAAAGTGTAAAGAAAACAAAAAATAAAAGTAAGGAAAAGTGAATATGTACAATATACATTTATGACAAGTATCAATTTTAATATGAACAAGTAAAAGTAAAAGTAAACAAATGAAATTAAATTATGAACAAGTATCAATTTTAATATGAACAAATACAAAAAAAAAAATTATGAACATTTATGAACAAGTATAAATTAGAAATTAAGAATAAGTAAAGTATGAACATTATAAACAAAAATAATAAGAACAATAATAAGATGGATAAATATAATATTAACAAAAGTAAAATTTATAAACAAGTATAATATGCACAATTTATATACATACACTAACAAATTAAAAATGATTTTCAATTTCCCCAGCCTTTTACGTAAGTAATTTCGAATTAACAATCACATTATTTAAACTACTCCTAAAAATAGACTTCTTTCTAACATTTTGCTCATAAAAAAAACCAATCACGAAATCCTACCTTCATCATCTCAAATACTTACATATATCTTTCAATATTATAAATGCATCAACCATTAATGTGCGTCAAACATCAATATGCTTCAAACATTTACAACATGATTTACCTTAAGTTTATAATTAAATGCGCCGACAGCGATCAACATTTAATCTCTTCAATTATACTCTAAGTGCACCGACAGCGGATAAAACACTTAACATCAAATTGAAGTTTAAGCACTAAAACATATGAAGTAAAAGAAATTCAAAAAGTAAAACACATGGAGATTGCATTCTTACTTACAAATGTTAGAAAGAAAATACCAAGAACAATAGTAAAGAAGAAATGAAAATAACATAAAAATAACATAAATTACGAATAAGAATTAAAAGAAAACTAATTAATAAGAAAATCTACAAGAAGTAAAAATGGTCCCCAAAAATGTCTCTCAAAAGAGAGAAACAAAAGAACTAACTAAGAACTAAGAACTAAGAACTAAGAACTAAGAAAGAAATGGAAGAATGAAACTAATTGGGGACTCCCCAAATACATGAAATGACCTCCCTATTTATAGAGGGAGTGCCACAATTGTTTAATTAAAAGTACAAAATTAAAATATAAAAATAGCAATAAAATAGTACATGAAGAAGTGATGGAAATGATGAGATTGGCTGGGAAAAGATGCTGATTTTGGGGCAAATATGCTGATTTTAGGGAAAAGTGGCTGATTTTGGGGAAAAGTTGCTGATTTTGGGGCAAATATGCTGATTTTGGGAACTATTGGGGGGCTGCTGGATTTTTGGCTTGGGATGCTGGATTTCAGCAGCTTCCCACCGAATTTCCTTGCGATTTTCGGTGGTTTCTCATATTTCGTCCATAATTTCTTCGTTATAATTCCGATCGGGACGATTCTTTCACCAAAATGCTTCAAATTCCACGCTTTATTTATTTCTACAAAAATATCACAAAATAAATTAATTTGTCTAATTATTTATTATTTTAATATTAAAAGTCAAGTATAAAGGGTATAAAATAATATAAAATAACGCTTATTTGAGGACCTATCACGCCTCGAAATGCGTGAAAACATATAAATTCACTGATATCCAAAATAAATCATATAATCCCAATTATAACAATCATGAAACAGTTATGCATGCATCGAATTTATAAAACCAATGTCCACTCACATACCGTTTAACCGAGCGCCTCGATACGCGTGCCATAAGCCTTCCCGGGCCACACTACTATCACCGGGACTCCCAATCCTGTTCAAATCACATTAGAGGATTACTAACCTCATCATTAACATCCTATTCAAGTCCCGTAATTTTCCCGAATTTTTACGTATTTTTAAACTGGATTAAAAACCTTCGGACATCCCGAACAATATCGAGACGGTGTCCGATCGACACGAAACCAATCCCAAAATGTTCGTTACATTGTATAGGATAAAAGTCATGTTGACCTCACCTCGAGATTCGTGACCACGCGCCGTCACGCGCCGCCGTGAGTGGCTGCGCGTGAAAGCCACGTGCCTGCTACAGTGGCTGCTACAGTGCTCCTTCTTCACCCGAATGACTGGTAAACGGGTCTGATTACCCGCGATAGGATCCGGTTCAATCACACCCAATTCGACATCAATTCAATCCGTTCTTGATCCTATAACAATCATTAACCAATGAATTTCAGTTCTGTGTCAATGATCAACATCAACCATCGATTAATTGTGTCAACAACCCGTGATCACCCAAAACGGGTCAACCACAAAAACTCCATCAATCCTCAACCATTGTCAAATTAACTTCATATGAAGCATATAAGGACTAACACGAACCAATTAGCATGATTAATTGAACACGACATTACCTCAATCACCACAACTCAAGCTTGAGTTTTCCAGCCGTCCACCTCGTCCGTTTACGGCCCTAGGAGCCCCAAAGCTTGCTCCATTTGATCTGGTTCGACACGTTGAAGTTCCAGAAAGCTCAATCCATCATCAATTAGGCTTGGGCTGGCCTAAAACTGGAAGTTCGAATTTGAATTTCCCAGAACCCAGTTTCGGGTTTTTCAGAGAATTCCAGCATCAATTATACTCATTCCTTTCATTCTCAATCACAGAGTGACCCTCTCGACTCACTCTCAATTCTAACAATCCAACTTAGTCCTTAAAAGCACTCAAAACCGTCCTCAATCCACTTTGTACAGATCCCCTGCACTGACCCGAAAACACACAAAAATGGTGCCCACGTTCTTGTGATCGATTGCCAGTACCATCACATGTGCAATTCCACCTCAAACTGACCCAATTAACTCAATTAATTGATAAACAAATCGTGGGATCGATCGCACAAAGCATCCACATTCATGGCTGTTCAATGAAACAGTACCCCGTGTGAAATTACAATTCTGCCCTTGTGCAGAAAATTACCAAAATGCCCCTCACGCATCCTGACCCGTAACTCGGTCATACGGACCCCGATTGATGTGTGCCGCCTGTCTATGAACTCAGGGCATCGAGACCTTCCTAACGGTCCTCGGTCCTCGGCCATCGGACCCCCCGATCAAAAAGTCAACATTTGGCCCCATTTAAGTCAAATTACGAAAATGCCCATGAACTTCCGTACATCATAACTTTCACCACGAACGTCGGAATCGAACGTGCCACCTGTCTATGAACTCGTGACGTCCCGAACTACGTCACGGTCATCGGTCAAAGTCCATTGACCATCCGAATTAAAAGTCAACGTTTTACCCACGCCCAGGGGCAAAACGGTCATTTTGCACAATTCGTCCAAAATCGCTCAACTAATCCCAGATTAGTAAATCACAATTAAATATTATTAAATCTCGATATTCGGGACGGGTCGTTACATAATGCCTTTCAAGTTGATAGCTGATGCAGACTGTAGCAGAGACCGATAAATCACACTCCTTCACTGACCCTGGCGCGCTCTGGAAGGCCCGATATGGCTGAGGTTTTGAGTTATCCCTTTTTTGACACTTCGTGTCAGACCGGATCATGGAACATCCCGCGTTAATCCTGGGGGGATTGGGATGGGTCGTGTCAAAATGGTATTAGAGCAAGGTTTGCATATGGTAATCTGATACCAAATTGGTATAAGAGCATTTGTTGCTCTCAGAGTGACACACAAGTGCTGGATGTGATGTCTCTGTAGGGGTAACAGCCTGTTATCATCCTAATAGTTAGGGTGAGAGTATGAGGATTCAGTGGAATCGAACCCTGGTTAGATTGTGTTTGGCACGTGGTGCGATGGTTTAGGGTTCGATTGACACAGGATGTCGTGTCTGAGTAAGGTTAGATCCCAAGAAGGATAAATCTGTATGTGAATCTAACGGCTTAGAGCCGTAGTGTTACTGGTGGATGAGATCGAGTGGATCAGTTATCCCAGTATGACGACTTTGAGAGTGGGACCCTATGAAGGGTTGGCTATGACATTGTAGAGGTTATATATGATGATATTACGGAATTATGACCGTTCAACGGGAATGTCATGTTAGATAGGGATTGTGTCAAGTGGTATCAGTGGAGGTCGTGGACGACCCTAGTTGAGACTGTTGGGAATGGGAACGTTTAACCCCATTTGTCATGAGATGCCATGTTCCAGTGTGTTGAATCCCGGAGGGATTGGTAGAGAATGTCACGGTACGGTTGTGGTTTGGTATGGCATACCGTGACTGTGCAGGTATGGTATGGCCCTACTCTATGCCAAGTTTCTTGTCAGCCCAGCGGCTGGAAGTCATAGAGTTACGAGAGGACGAGGTCCTCAAATTATGGTTACTGGCTGGTAAGATACCAGTGCCAGAGTGTGACTCCTCATTTTCTGCTCGTTAGCATATGGTACTTGGTGTCACCTGACGTGTTGAGTGTAGTGGAATTGTGTTGACTAGCACGTAGGATGAATCTTGATGTCATTGTCTTGGATCATCTTTGATTTTCCTATGAGAGTTGACGAGGGAATCCGATTAGGACAGGATAAGGAGAAAGATGACGTGGAATGATAAGGATCAATATGAGGATCGCGTGTGTTGTGATGTCGTGCCCGTGCAGGGAGATTTTGCTTTACTGATTATGCTAAGCTAGGAGCCGAGGAGAATCGTATTGTGAGACAGTTGAAGAATCTTAGGAATAGTTGGTGAGATGACAAGACAGAGGTTGGATATGTGAAGAGTGTATATGATCTATTTTGGATAGGTGGATGGGTATGTCCTGGATATTAGAAGTGGTCTGTCTTGGATATGTGAAGAATGTATGTGATCTGTCTTGGTCACGAAGAGGAGCAAGTGTTGGATACTATGGTAGCAAGATTCGGACATGTTCGTCTTGGTGGACGTGGTTCGGATAGACACGCATTGGTTGATGTGAGTGAGTTATCGCTTGGGGTAGGCCCCAATCTTGTTATGACTGTTTAGGTACGTGTACGTGGGTCCATAAGATTCACTAGTTGTAGTTGTGATGGTAATGAAGGTTATCAGAGAAGTTCCGATGTGGTGGAGTTATGGTGGACTGGACATTGAGTATTGCGCACGAAGCCGGAGTGAGTTGGTAGGGTTCAGTGATTGATGTGAGTGTGGGCTCAAAGTCGTGGATGACTAAGGGAACCCTACAGTGTAGACGTGTTATCACCACTAGATACGTATCAGGCGAGGTCCAGTTACACGGGTCGAACTGAGTTGGTGGTTAGGGTAACCACATGTGCGTATGATGTCAACGTGGATCACCGAGGAAGTTGATTGATATGAGTACCAAAGCCGATAAATGTCGTAGCTTGAGTATGGCCTGTGAGGTGAGATTCGTACCATTGTGACGACATGATCTAGAAGATGATTGTCTGATCGGACGTTGAGTAGGATGTTAGCTTGGATGTGATAACCCTCAATGGGAGTGTGTATAACGACCCAAAGTTGAAAGTGTCGGAATAGTATACTGAAAAGCTGACTACGATGTCAACTTCGATTGGCAACGGAGAAGAACCATCACGCTGAAAAACCGATTTGATGTCAACTTAGTATAACTGACCTGTTAGAGTGGGTGACAAGCGAGATCGACGAGTGTCGGTATCTTGACTAGGGCTTACGAGCCGACGTGTGGTTATTTAGGACATATACATTTACACGAGAGTGCCCGAGTTAGAGGCAAGATTAGATCCACGGCTTAGTTATGGAATTGAGTCAGTTTGAATTTCGCGGATGAAATTCCTTAAGGAGGGAAGTTTGTAATGATTCGTTCCAAAATCTAAGGATTAATTAAGAATTAATTATGGATTAGTAGGACTAATAGGGGATTAGTCGAGGATTATCGGACGTTTATGGCAAAATTACGATTTTACCCCTAGACGAGGGTAAAAAGTTAACTTTTGACCCGGGAGGTCCAATGCACGTGGATCGAGGAACATTACGTAGATCGTGTCGATACGAGTCCGTAGATAGGTGGCACGTTGAAATTGGACATTCGATTGGAAAGTTACGCATCACGGAAGTCCTGAGGCACTATTGCACGTTTTACGAGACGGGTGAACTTTTGTCCTGAGTGGCCCCAGATATTTAGTTCAGGCCTAATGGATGAGTGACAAGTGTCACCCATCAATTTTTCACCTAACACAGATACATGCACCTACCCTTCATCCTCATCTGTTTCATTCATTCGAACCAACCTGAAACCCATGAAACCTAAACACCATGATCCACCCCAATCTCCTCAAACCTTCATCTTCTGTGGCTACCATGAACGAGGAAGTGAAAGAGCAGACTGAGACAGGCAGGTTGGTGGCCACGGTGAGGGCCACCGTAAACGGTGGCCGGAAACCCACAGAGGTATGGTTTTAATTCAATAATCAGAAATCGTGGTTGAGTGTGTATAAGATGTTTTCATTAATTGAGTTATGTTTGTGGTGGTCATACAAGTCATTGGAGATCGAAATTGTGGACTGAGGTTGGCTGAGCAGCCCAGACAGACGGCTGGAAAACTTGGCCGTGAAGATCAAATCGCACAGGTAACTTCTAGGCCTATTTTTATGTTTGTGAGTCCATAGATCGATTGGGTAGATTGGGACGAATCCATAGGAAGAAAAATAGGAAGAAATGACGGTTGGAGGAAGGAGAACCGGAGTTGCAGAGAATAGGTCTGAACCCGATTCGTGCGAGGTTGAAGACGCATGTGCACTGGCGCGGGGCAGCTCGTAAGAGCGCGTGGGCCTGATTTTTGAGTCACTGTCAACATGTGTTTTCATCATTTTGAGTCGATCGAACACCGTTTCAAAGTAGTTTTGGGTGTCCGAAGGTTTAGAGGCTATTTTAAATACTTTAAAACATCCTGAAAAAATTGGGGGATTCAATGTTAGCGTATTTAAGTAGATAGTAACCCTCGATTATGATTTGGACAGGTTCGGGCGTTCCGGTGATGATGATTTAGTTGAGAAGGCTTATAACATAGCTTTCATAAAACACATTCCACAAATCCATTATAATCACAC
Source organism: Prinsepia uniflora (assembly GCA_032719365.1). NCBI lineage: Eukaryota > Viridiplantae > Streptophyta > Magnoliopsida > Rosales > Rosaceae > Prinsepia > Prinsepia uniflora. The sequence goes on from CM064866.1 coordinate 66,879,424, forward strand.
AAATCCATAATGATAGTCAAAAGCATTTCAATTTCATCAAATCAATTTCCCGACTCACAATTCGAGTCAAAACTAAGCTCAAATCCCGGGCCTTCGCCCAAAACAGTAAGATCCGGGTTTTCTCGAAAATTGTGCCCAAAAGCATATAAAATAATATAATATTCCCAAAATTCGGAAATCATCATATAGAAACATCAATCATACCAAATCATTTCAAATAATATCATAAAGCATTTAAAACATATATGCATGCATTTAGGGTAGAAAACAAAAGTCCATTCACACACCGTCCATATCGCTCGCTTTTCGAGCTGCACGTTTTTCTGTAATTTCCGGCAGTCATCACTCCTGTCCAAAATCATTATCAAAGGTCACTAACATCTCAATATACTTCCCATAATTTTCCCCAATTTTTACGGGATTTAAATACGTATTTTAAATGTAATATAAACCTTCGGACCCTCGAAACAATATCGAAACGGTGTCTGATTTCCTCGAAACCAGTGCCAAAATGTTCATTACATTAAATAGGATAAGTTTCATGTTGACCTCACCTCGAAATGAGCTACCACGCGCCCTCACGCGCCGCCGTGAATGGCTGCGCGTGGGTGCCACACGCCTGCTACAGTGTATGCACTGTTCATCTTCTCGACCCGTTCGACTGATAAACGGGTCCAGTTGGCCTGCGGCGTGACTCGACTGGGATCCTGTCCATTTCCAGTCAATTCCTTTAATTGCTTACTCTAATTGCATCGTCATCGACCCAATTTAAGTTCTGTAATTCGACTTACATCACTTCTTACCTCAATCCCATCGACTTTGAGTTTGAAATGTCAAAGAACCTGCAATGTAACGCCCCGGAAATTCGGAAAATGTAATTTTGTAACATAATGAATAAATGATGTTTTTACCCTTGTGAATAGTATGGTCAATTTGTTGACTTTTTGATTGGTGAATCAAACGGACGTTGATCGATGACCGTGACGTAGTTCGGGACCTCACGAGTCCATAGACAGGTGGCACGCCCAATTCCGACGATCAGGGAAAAAGTTATGACGTTCGGAAGTTCAAGGGCATTTTCGTAATTTGGACGAAAAGGGGGAAAATGTTGACTTTTTGTTTGACAACTAATTTTCACACGATTCGAGGACCGTTAGGTAGGTCTTGATGCCTTGAGTACAACGACAGGCGGCACGTCGAAAACGGAGTTCGGATACGAACGTTACGGGTCACGGAAGCCTAGGGGCAAAATGGTAATTTGTCGAACCAGGGGCAAAATGGTCTTTTAACCTTGATCAGACCATGACACCTGTCTTTTGTCTGATTCTTGCCTCAGAAAACATGGAATCGGGTCTTAAGGGAAACATAATGATATACACTTTTGACATTTATCCCTAAATTATGGCTTAACTCATCATTTTGTTCAATTGACCCGTGATAAACCACTAGCTCATCGTCATTGTGCAATTAAGAGACTAAGGACTTGAACTGAGAGAGAGGAACTCGAGGGATTGTGAGAACTGGGTGAATTTTGGTTCGAAAATTTCAGAAAATTTGGGGGAATTCGAATTCGAATTTGTGAACCAGGAGAAGGGGAATTGAGGATTACATCAAGCTTCTGGGATCAAAACGACATTCACTGCAACAAAAACGAAGAGAATTGCTGTCGAATTGAGGAAGAACAGAAGCTTCCATGGCTGCCGAAAATCGAGCTTGAGTTCAGTTAGTTAGAGGTAAGCTTGTATGAAATTGATCTTGTAGAAACGTTCCTTACACTCTCACGATGCTAACCATGTGAATTAATTGGAAAATCAGGGACGGAATCGTGAAACCCGAATAGGAAACCCGTCGAAGTTCGATCGTGAGTCGTGAAGTTTTAGACCTTAATTGAGGTAATTAAACTCACAGAACTGAAATGAAGTTGGATTAGATGGGATCAGTTGAAAGAACGGATCGATTTGAGGTCGAATTGACTGAGATTGCATCGGGTTCTATCGCGGGTATTTCAACCCGTTTATCAGACAAACGGGTGAGAACGAAGCACTGTAGCAGTACTGTGCTACGCGCGTGGCTTTCACGCGCAGCCGCTTGCGGCGGCGCGTGACGGCGCGTGGAGTGGATTCCGGCGAAGTGTTCAACATGAAACTTGATGTTCTCGATGATACGAACCCATCTCGTTGGTTTCGGGTCAATCGGATATGGTTTCAGCGTAGTTCCGAGTACCCGACACGTTTAAATTATATTAAAATAATATTATAAAATTCCGACAATTAGGGGATTCTTATTTGAGGATCATATGATAGTCTAGTAACCTTAAATCACTTTGTTTGATAGGCTGGAATATTCTCGGGACGTCGGAGGAAAACGAACAGCTCGAGGCTGAACAATCGGGACGGTGTGTGTGAGTGGACTTTTGGTTTTCTAACCGTGATGCATGCATATATGCTTTAAAATGCTTTATTCTATGATTTGATATGATTGATGTTTCAATTCGGTGATTTCTCGATTTTATGATTATTATATTATATTTTGGCACGATTTTCAAGAAATGATGAAATTGATGTTTTGGGTTAGGCCCGGGATTGAAAATGATGTTTTGACTCGGGTTATGAGTCAGGAAATTGAAAATGATATTTGGACTCGGATTATGAGTCAGTGATTGATTTTATGGTTTTACGTGATCGTGGCAACTCGGGTTTACGGTTGCACGGATTTACGTTAAAATGATATTTTGGGCTTGAGACCCAATGGAATTATGTTTCTGATTGGATTTGTATTTCCATGTGATTACATGATGATATTGATGATTTCGGATTTATAAAGTAAATCGGGACTTCGGTTATTTTGGGGCTGAGACCCTGTGTTGATATATGATTTGGTTTTCAATGCAACTGTTTTTCACTGGTTTTTGTGATGATGATATGTTGCGGATATTTAGGGCTTTCGGGAGAAAATATGTTTTTCCCCGGAGTGCACCCTGGAGATAACGCTCGCCTTCGGGATGGAAGTGTTTACCCCGAAGAGGTCACATAGCACGGTCTTTGTCAAGCAGCCGAGGGAGGCTTGACTCAGATCAGATGTGCTGGATATACATAGATCGGTAAGTGATGTGTTCACTAGATCTGGATTGCCGGCTGGTGATGTGTTCACAGCGGCGGATGCTCGGATTTTGAGAGGTCCTTGAGCCTATTGATATGCACGCGTTGTAGGGATAAACGTGACTCTAAGCAACAAGATATGGAAACAAGTCCCGTGGTTTTGTGGAAATTGTTTTGATTGGTCCATTGAACATATTTGACTGATTTCTTACTATTACTCGTGTTTTATGATATGTATGCATGTTTGTGAAAACTGGAGGGTAAGAAATGTGTTTTGGTAAATGTATTTATCAAACTTTATTTTGTCCACTCACACTTTTACTGTTTTATGCACCCTCCAAGCCAGTGCACAGGTACGAGGGCTAGAAACGAGGCAAGCGAGGCAAAAGAATAAATAGACCGTTGCGCACTCAGACACTCTACAGAGTAGGAATTTGACCCCTATCTGTAATAGTACCTATGCTCTGTATTGTCTTTGACTAGTCAAACTTGTGACGTCATTGGTCTGTAAAACTTAACTATCCCTTGTCTGACAATGTTTTCGGGATTTGTTGTGTGGTGTATGTATATAAGTTTGGTTACTTTCGGTAATATTTAGTTATTGTCAGACGGGAGCAGGATTCATCACGATTATCGAGAGATAATCGGGATGGGTCTTGTCATGCAATCACTGTTCATCTTCGCACTGCATCAATTTCCATCAAATTCGTGAAATTGGTTCACTCAGAAGCTTCGTAGGAATCAGAGAAACATACTTCCAGGTCCAATTTCATTGTTCAACTCCTCCAATCCCACAACTCTATCTTCGAAAATTCCAAATCCCATAAGGTCTGTTCTTGATCAAAACGACACCAATTACCGTCTTTTTTGATTGGGTTCAGCTCGCCTTGAGCTCAGGAGACTCAATTCAAGGTCAATTTGATCAAATGACATCTGATTTGAAAAACCCGAAATCAAAGGGAATGAAAATTTGTGAATTCGGGTTCCATGGTGTTTAGCTTTTCCTCCTCTCTTTCCATCCCTTTAATCCCTCGCTTGAACTCTCTCAATTCTTCTTAATTGTCATCGATCAGAGGGGAATTGTTGCTGGCTTGTATGGACATATGGAGGTCTCTGTTTGTTTTGTTTGAAGAATACACACGGTTGATAATTAAAACATGTTAATTAGCCAAATATCAACAGCACATCAGGCCACTAATTGCTACCTGCAGAGTGACAAGTGGCATTTAAAGAATAGCGTGAGTCACTCAATTTGCTAATTTATCACATTAGCAAAAGGACAAATCTGCTCCCTCAAAATCCAATTGACTCAAAATGCCCTTTCAAGGCTAATTACCAAAATTCCCTTCACTATCTTAGGCCCATAACTTTTTCATCCGAACCTCGATTGACGCATGCCGCCTGTCTACGGATTCAGCGTCTCAAGACCTACCCAACGGTACTTACGGAAGGTCCAAACATGGTCCCGATCACGGATGAAAATATCGGCAATATCACCGATATTTCGTCCGATATATCTATAAATTTGGGGTTCGACATCTAAAGAGGGGGGGGAAGAAATTTCTTCCCCCAATATCCACAATATCGGAGATATCGACGAAATCCACCGATATTTTCCGATCTCCTCCGGTAATTTCGACGTTGCCAGAAACACTGAACATGGCAACGAATGCCAACCACCTGGGCGAAAAAACCCCAATTTAATGAAACTAGCAGCGACTCACCAATCGATTCTAAATCCCATCGAACCAACGACTCACTAAGAAACCAATCAAATCAAAAAGCACAAACCTCCTAAGACCAACTCGCGAGTACCAAGTGGACTGCTCCCAAGAACCAACGCAGCTCAAAAATCCTAAATAGATACGTCGCAATCGCCAGTCGAAATGAATCGAGAGCTTCACCAGGACCCAATCAACAATCATCTTGAGAACCACACTCAAATTCCATTGGAAACCAGAATCCCTGATTGAAACGCTCCTAAATTGCTCCATCCGTCAGCTTCCTCCCTCCAACACTCGAGAATTGGAACTTGAAAGCCCTAGCGCACCACCCACGCCACAAGGGAGATCCGTCTGCTCGATCATCGCGGGATGATTCAGTGTTTCTGGGTTTGTGTTCTTGCAGGGAGGATAAATGTCAGAAGAAGATGAGATGAGCGTATAGATTATAGGGAGTGTTTCTGGGTTTGTGTTATTTAATACTACCCATGCTACAATTATCCCACTTTTGTTTCGATATAAACCAACCAGTTAATCTTTTTTTTAATGGAAGTAAAGTCAACTTAAAACTCTTCTTCTTATTAATATTTTATTAACATCTATTGTTATTTTTTTTATTAGTAGTAGTAGTATTAAATAATAATATTATTACATTATTAATTATATTGAATTGAATAAACTTATTTGAATGGTTAATTTGAATATTAATGAATTTTAGAAAAATATGGGATGAGCATATGATGAATAAGAATTCATTTTACGTCCAATTTTCACTAATTAATATCCAATTTTCTAAATTATTATGTAAATACAAACTCCCGGTTTTCTAAATTATTATGTAAATGTAAATCCATTATTATGCTTATTTTTATATTTTTAACTATATTAACATTCAATTATAGTAATTCAATTCAATCTATATTTATGTTTAAAATTTTATATTATTGTTATCGACAGAACCCTATTGTATCTTATTATTCATCATATATTTATTATAACAAAATCATTTTATAATTTTTATTAGTCCTATATAACTATTATTAGGTACTTAAATTTTTTTTTTTTCTAAATTTCATTCAAAATTTCCAACTTTTAGACTGAATTTCCGTCATTTTTGTTGACCGTAAACAATATCGATATCGATATCGATATTTAGGGCGAGATATCCGTAAATTTAACTAGCGATATATCCGTCGATATCGATATTTCAATCCTTGGTCCCGATCCAAAAGTCAACAAATGACCCCTTTTTAACCAATTTACCAAATTACCCTCAAACTTCCACACGTCATAACTTTTTCCTCGAATGTCGGAATCGGGTGTGCCACCTGTCTATGAACTCGTGACGTCCCGAACTACGTCACAGTCATCAGTCAAAGTCCGTTTGACCACTTGAACCAAAAGTCAACCGTTCACCCAATTTCAGGGGCAAAATCGTCATTTACTTCAACTTTTTCCAAACTTTCCTTTTTCGAATTTTCGGGTCGTTACATTAAGCGAGGCTCCGTATTTCGAGTAGGCTTGGATATGACTGCCCGTGGGGCAGGGGTTACAGAGAGATATGTCCCGATGTTGACCCAGTGACAGAAACTGGATTGTTGAGTTTCCATAAGTTTGATTTAAACCGACATTCGGTTCGGTTGAACAGTGTTTTTGATTCACATCCATATTGATTATGGATATGACTATCAGGGTACTACTGATTGGAATTTCGAGGACGAAATTCCTTAAGGGGGGAAGGTTGTAACGACCCGGAAAGTCGAAAAAGGGAAATGTGAAAATTTTGAAGGAAAATGACGATTTTGCCCTTGGAATTGGACGAACGGTTGACTTTTGGTTCGAGTGGTCAAATGAACTTTGGCCGATGATCGTGACGTAATTCGGGACGTTACGAGTTCATAGACAGGTGACACGCCCAATTCCGACATTCGAGGAGAAAGTTATGATGTTCGGAAGTTTAAGGGTAATTTGGTAAATTGGTAAAAAAAAGGACGTTTGTTGACTTTTTGATGGGGACCATGTTTGGACTTTCCGTAAGTAGCGTTGGGTAGATCTCGAGACGCTAAATCCGTAGACAGGCGACATGCGACAATCGGAGGTCGGATGAAAAAGTTACGGGCTTGAGAACTTGAAGGGCAATTTGGTAATTTCTTAAAGAAGGGTAAACTTGTAATTAAATTAATAGCTGATTCAGCCATGTTAAAGGATAAATGAGACTAAGTTAATGACACATGTACCCGCCATTGTGGATGAGAATTTAGCATGTAATGACATCTGTCATTTTATTAATGTAGATTAGTGGCTAAGTGATGATGTTGCACGGTTGATGGGTGGTGAGGATTTAAACTGAGAAAACATACAAACCAATCGTGCAGGTGTGTGTAGCTGAAAGAACAAAAACAGGGCATGAATAAAAACCAAAGTGATTCCAAGTAAACGACCTAATGACATCTGTCATTTTATTAATGTAGATTAGTGGCTAAGTGATGATGTTGCACGGTTGATGGGTGGTGAGGATTTAAACTGAGAAAACATACAAACCAATCGTGCAGGTGTGTGTAGCTGAAAGAACAAAAACAGAGCATGAATCAAAACCAAAGTGATTCCAAGTAAACGACCCCTTAGGATGGGATTAGGTGAAACCAAATGAAATTCAGTGAGAAAAACATAAAGAATTAGAGGAAGTCATTGAGCAGGAAACCCGAAACCCCACCCGACGTCCTTGTTTGAAGGCTTGTGTAACGCCCCGGAAATTCGTAGATCGTAATATTGTAAAATATGGAATGAAATGACACTTTTACCCTTGTGAATGGTTGGGTCAAATTGTTGACTTTTTAATTGGTGGGTTAACTGGACCTTGACTGATGACCGTGACGTAGTTCGGGACGTCACGAATCCATTGACTGGCGGCACGTCCAATTCGGACGAGCTGGGGAGAAGTTACGACGTTCGGAAGTTCAGGGGCATTATCGTAAATTGGACGAAATAAGGGAGAAAGTTGACTTTTTGAATGACCGTGAATTTTCACACGACCCGAAGACCGTTGGATTCGTCTCGATACCCTGAGTACAACGACAGGCGGTACGCGTGAAACGGACATCAGATGACCGAGTTACAGGTCACGGAAGTTGGAGGGCATTTTGGTAATTTCTGCCCTGAGGGCATTTTGGTCTTTTTGCACGGTTACTGTAGCAGCAACCGTGAAAACAGAGCACACGGCCATGTTGTGGTGTTTGTGGGCGTGCAAATTGTTTAAGCACTAGTGGACTGATTGTGGACATTGTTTATGTAGTTTGAGGTAATGGGAGTGCAATTTGAGGCTGCATCAGACCACGGGTAAGATTAAAAACGTTGTTATGGGCTCTGTGTGTGGGAAGCAGGTTCAGTGTGACCTGAGGATGTCTCCCACGGGTGTTGGCCTCCTTGATCGATTAACCGCGTCAGGGGAGTGAGAGAAGGGTTCAGTTGGCATCAGTTGAGGTTGAGAGACTGTGAGGGACAGAGAGGAAGCCGTGAAGAACAGTTTCGGGTTTTAAGGGGAAAAATTTCGAATTCGAATTCTACGGGTTATGGGATCAACCTAAACTCTGGGGAAGTCTCCTGGGAGTAGCACCGTGCAAGATTCGAAGGGTGTGATCGAGGAATTGCGCAGGAACCTGAGTTCCAGTTCAGAGAAACCAATTTGGAGGGAAAAATCTGAGTTTGATTTCTACGGCTTGTTGGAAAAAACTAACCACTGAGTAAGCCTTATGGGAGCATTTGGAACTCGTCCACATCGAAATCGACGACAACCAGCCACGGAGGAGCTGGGACGGTGACCGCCGTGTGCAGAGGAAATCGCAGTGTTTGGACGGCTACTTCCAGGTAATGTTTCATTCGATTAATGGTTCCATTTGGTTAGTCTGGGTCCCCTTATGCTCCTGTGTAAATTAATTGGACAATAGAGCTAGTTTGGGGGAGTTCTGAGATTCGACCCGTGAGGCTGTTCGGGTTTGGATAGGACGATTGATGGCTTGTCGAGAGGATTAGAGGACTAAGAACTGTAATTGAATGATTTTAGAACATATTAGAATCAAGAAGGAATGAAATTAAGTAGAAATGGACGGTTAATTAATCGGGTCACCCCGCGGGTTGAAGACCCAAATTACAGTAAATCGGGCAAGGACGATAACACTGTAGCAGTGTCACTGTAGCAGCGCGTGACTTTCACGCGCAGCCACTTTGCGTTGAGCACTATCTCGGTTCACGGTCAACATGACTTTTAATCCCCTAATCATTCTGAACATTTTCTATGAAATAACCATGTTGATCTGAGATAGTTAGGAAGGTCGGTTTAGGACCGGGTGTCTCGGGAAACGTGTTGGACGATTTTCCCGAACCGGTTTCTGTTTTTCGGACTTTTTGAGAATATATTAAGGACATATATTGACACTTGCATGTGATTTGGAATTACAGGAAACTTACGTTAATCCCGGAGACAAGTTCGTACGCGCGTTATTCGCAGGAGGGAACGTACAGTGAGTGGGCCCGTTTTTATTAACACTTGCATGCATAACCGTTTTCATTTTCGTATATCCATATGTGTGTGTGAATCAATAATGGATTTTGATTACCTCGATTTACGGCTGTGACACGTTTTACGGTGTTGGGCTCGAGGCCTGTTTTACGGAAATTAAACACCGTTTTATATGATGATATATATATATAGTTATATATGCATATGGATATTAGTGGCTATCTTAGGTACTGCACTATATAATCCACCGTGTGATACTGTCTCCTCCGGATGTGGTAACCCCGGAGCGGTCACGGTGCATTGCCTGCGAGGGGTCATGCTACGGAGGTGCCGGACCGTAGGATGACTCAGGAGCAGGATTGCTATGATTGAGACGTCATGGGACGTCGAGCGTTTGGGACGCTAGGCATCCGGGATGCCGTAACAGAACTGGGTTCGGAGTTTGAACTCGGGATTTGAGACCCCGGGTGGCACGCGTAGCCTTGGACTGTGACCATTATTGGACGTCAGGGACGTCGACATCTGGGATGTCAACATCGGAGTGTATAATGCAGTAGCTGGGTTATGTTACATATTTGGATAATATAATGATTGTGATGTACTATATGTATTTATGGTTTTCAATACCGATGCATGCATGTTGGAAAACGGAGGGGTAAATTATATATTTTACTTATTATGCTATTTTTATTAAACTGAGTTTCTGCACACTCACCTTTCATGTACACTCACCTTTCATGTTTTGGTAACCCCTCCAGGTCGTGCTGCTGAGGTTGGTGAGGACCCCAAGGCTGAGGCATAGATTTTGTACTGCGCACCTGAACCCCTGTCGGGTCGGATCACCCGCAGGATTTTCCTTTCTAGTGTCGTGCTCGGATTTTGTATTTTGGATTATATCCCTTGTCTGACATCTGTTAAATTTGGGTTATGTATGACTTTATAATTCGGACATTTATGCATTTAATTTTTAAGGCTAAAATTGGAATTTTCGGTTCGGGTGTCAGACGGGAGCAGGGCACGTCCCCTTGTGGTCCCCGGGGGATCGGGGCGGGTCCCTGTCAGCTTGGATTTAAATTCAGACTTATGTGATAAACTGCTGAAAACAGGAATGAGGATGAGTTTAGGGAGACCTAAACGAGTCGAATGGAATCAAAATGAAGGAGAATGATGGAGAAACAAGCCCAGATGGACTCTTTGATGGTCTAAGGAAACTCGAATTGAGTTCAAATGGTTGGAGGAAATTCAAGTTCAAATTGAAACTGAAACTATGTTTGGATGAACCTTGCGAAGCTACTGAACGTATCAATTTGGGAAATCGGGTGGGCATTGGATGAATTGATGGAGGAACAATACAATTATGTTCTTCGAACAATCGAGTTCTGATGGACGCACTGAGGTAAGCTCTTGTGTAAATGAGATTACAGAACCCTAATTAGACTCCTAAAGATTCTATTCGACGATTCAATTGAAGGAATCGATGAAAAATTAGCAGAAATCCAGCCGGGTCATCTCGCAGGCCAACCAGACCCGTTTACCTGTCAGACGGATTGGGACGACGACTGTTCATGGGTACTGTAGATGGCGCGTGGCTTCCACGCGCAGCCGCTTGCGGCGGCGCGTGGGGGCGCGTGAGCGGGCTTTTCAAGGTGAGGTCAACATGACTTTTGTCCTATTTAATATAACGAACATTTTAAAGTTGGTTTCGAGGAAATCGGACACCGTTTCGATATTGTTTCGAAAGTCCGAAGGTTTATGTTACGTTTAAAATACGTATTTAAATCCCGAAAAAATTGGGGAAAATTATATGAGGTATATTGAGATATTAGTGACCCTCGATAATGATTTTGGACAAGAATGGTGTCTTCCAGAATTTACGGAAAAACGTGCAGCCCAGAAAGCGAGCGATATTGACGGTGTGTGAGTGGACTTTTGTTTTCTACCCTAAATGCATGCATATATATTTTAAATGATTTATGATATGATTTGACATGATTTGGTATGATTGATGTTTCGATATGATGATTTCCGGATTTTAGGAATATTATATTATTTTCTCTGATGTTGGGCACGTTTTTCGAGAAAACTGTAAAACTGATATTTTGGGTGAAGGCCTGGGATTTGTAATTGGTTTTGACTCCAATTATGAGTCGGGAAATGATTTGATGGATTTATAGTGGTTTTGGCTATTTTTATGGAAAAATGTGAAATGGGCAACTGAGGTTACGATTGCACGGATTTGCGTGATATTGATGTTTTGGGCTTGTGGCCCAATTGGATTGTGAGTTTGATTTGGAGTCACATGTGAATATGCTGAAATTGACGATTTTTATTTATAAAGTGAATTCTGGACACTGTTTTTATGATGGATTTGTGAAACGTGCTTTGTGAAAGCTATGTTTCGAGCAAAGGCCCTGTTGAAACGTTTTTTATTTGATTTGAGGTTTAAATGGTTTTAAAATGAGATTACTAGATTTGGTGACTGTTCCACATATACCATCCTCTGTGATTTGATGGTCTCCTCTAGACGTCGTAGATCTTGGAGTAGTCACGATCCATTGCCTAGAGATGAGTAGCTCCGAGGGAGGGTCACTCGCAGGAGCGTGGGATTATGATGATATCCTCCATATGTCGTTGATCCTGGAGATGATATCACCCCAGACGTCGTTGATCCTGGGGAGGTACTCGAACATGAGACACCCGAGTTTGCACGCGTTGCATTGATATCGTGACGGGTTACTTGGATATTGAGGATTGGTGGTATTGATGATTTGTTGATATATGTGTCCAGATGCATTATATTGCGCACTGATTTGAGAAATATATGTTTTATATCGTGCACTGATGGACCATGGGAAAACATGTTTTGATTTTATTGGTCCATTGTTCATACTTGATTTATTACACACTATGACTCATGTTTTATGATATGCATGCCTGTTTGTGAAACTGGAGGGTAAGAATGTATTTGCTAAAGGTACTTCTAAAACTTTCTTTTGTCCACTCACACCTTTTCTGTTTTATTGACCCTCTAGGTCGTGGCGCGATGATCGAGGCTATTTAAGAGGTGGGGGCATGGGTGGGCACAGGTACGGATATCCCTTGTTTGGCAAGTACTGAGGGGAATTTCGAAACTTCAGTTGACTTGTCAGACGGGAGCAGGATCAGAGTTGGTTATCTATGTCCTTCGGGGGCGGGTCCTGTCACATTGACCACTTTTGGCCTGTTTCTAACTCATCCTATCACTAATTCCGATGTTCTAGCTGTCTACTGATTCAAGACCCTGAGATCTAAGTGACGTTGTTCTCGGAATAGTCAAAGGTTCCTCATGTCAAAAAGTCAATTTTTTGGCTTACTAGGGGCAAAATCATCATTTCACCCCTATCTCTCCAAATTTTTATTTTCTCAAAGATTCAGGGTGTTACAAGGCGCATGAGGGAGACTCATTGGCAATCCAGCGATGCGTGGCAGCCTGTGCGACGTCTCTTTAGAGTCTGATCAACATGAATTTTAATGATGTCGATGTTACAAACCTATCTATACATGTTTCATGTCAATTGGACATCATTCAGAGGTATTTTGGAATGTCTGAAGTGACAGTTCTTATGGTTAAAGTACATGTGGAACTCTTGGGGTTTTGGGGGTTTGACTATGGAATCCTTGTCTGACTAGGATATTGAAGCGGACTCTAAAAGAGTTAGGATATCAAGACAAGACTCGCAAAGAGTCAGTTTAGGGCTTGGAATGAGCTAAGGTATCAGATTTCACTATTCATCATGCTCAGTGGTTGGTGTGAACGGTGACCCAAGGAAATATCTTTGGTTCGTATATCGTGGCAACAATTTTTACATCGTCGGTGTACATCCCTTGTTTGATAGGTTCTTCGGCTATGTTGTCAAGTCACAAGGGTAAATTTGGAACTTTGATTGGATTGTCAGACATAAGCAGGACCTGAGATGATCATCAAAGCGTTTTCAGGAAGGGTTATCTCAATTTGGTATCAGAGCACAATATGTAACATTGTCCTGGAGATTTCAAAAAAAGTGTTTAGTGTCGGACTGAGATTATGTGAATGCACGTTGAATGGACATTTGTTTTGTTAACTGTGATGCATACGAAATTAAATATTTGGAATGTTTTATTACATGATTTTAATTGTCATGGTATGAATAAATGATTCTAAATGTGGTTGGTGATTTTTCGGATTTAGAATATTTATTCAAGAGTTAATTGATTCTAGACACAAGTTTTAACAATTTTTGTGGAAATTTTGTGTTGGACTTAGACTTGGTTTAGAAACATTTTGACTTGGATTTTTAGTCAAGGATTGTTTTAAAAAGTAAGAATTTGGATTTATTCCATGCACTGTTTTCCACTGTTACTTAACCTCGACGATATGATATACACATCTAGATATAACTAGTCTCAAGGATACCACCGGATATGTCGGGGTTCTAGAGAGACCATGATATGCTCCCTGATGTACAACTTGATCCCGGGAGGCCACTCATATGTCATTAGATCCCGGGGATGCTATTCAGAGGTTGAAGATACACTGCAGGATCCCGAGGCTACTCGAAAGTTACAAGTATGCTGCAGGATCACGAGGTTACTATGAGGTTGCAGGTAAGCTGCACGTTCCTGAGGCTACTCGGAGGTTGCAGGATCTTGAGGCTACTCAGACGTTACAAGTACGATGTAGGATCCCGAGGCTACTTGGAGGTTTTTAGTACGTTGTACGATCTTGAGGTTACTCAGAGGTTGCAGGTATGTTGTAGCATACCGAGGCTACTTGGCCGTTGCAGTTACACTACAAGATCTTGAGGATGATCGAATGGCAAGAAATTTAATCTATAGTATCTTGAGGCTACTCGAAGGTGAGGAGTCATGCCCAAGGAGGCCTGATATGATACCCCCATATGTGACTAAGCATAGTGCTATTTCCTAGATGTGTCCGATCTTAGAGATATGGTGATATGATACCCGGACGTGGGGACTTGCTGGAAATGAGCCTCGATCTATAGACGTAAATTCGAGTGTGGGTACACCTCAAGTTATTAATAAATAATAATAAGAAGCAAATAAAAAATAATAATTATAAGAAAATAACTTATGATTTATTTTTTTGGGTGTAAATGGAATTTAACCTTTTTCAAATAGTCACTAAAATTAAACTATTATTTGAAAATAAATAGAAAAAAAAAACCTTGTGTAAGCAATGTTCAAAATGACGCTAGGTGTCCTCAGGGCGGCTAGGAGCCTATGCAATCTTTTTTATTATGAATAAAATTAATAAGTTAATAATTTAATGAATATTATTAAATAATTCTAAAAAAATGATTTCAAATTAAATAAATTGATTTGAGAAATATTAGTGTTGAAAATGGTAATTTTTTATTTTCTTTAATTATAATTTTATTATATTACGATTAATTCTTTATTTTATCTTTTTTTTTATATGTACCTAGTGTAGTGAAATAGTGATGCCTTTGAACTTAGGGTGTATTTGATTAGGGGTCTAATGGGTTTTAATAGAATTTAAGGGTGTGTTTGGATGATGAAAAAATACATGAGATTTGTTAAAAAAATTAAAATTTCATGTTTCCAATGCACAAATTCTCTTGTTTAGATGTATAAATATATGAATTTAAGATTCTAAAAAAGTAAAAAAAAAATTGGAACTTGGATGCCACAAATCTCTAGTTTTACATTCCATATAAAAAGATGTCATTTCTAAAATTTCATATTTATAACTACCATTTATATATGAACATTATACTATATATTTAAATTTCATTTTACTTTTGTATTACTCAAACATAAAACTCTACGAATTCTAGAAAATTAATTTCCGCTAATTTATATTTAATCATTTGATAAATTTTTAGTAATCTTATAATTTTTCATCTAAACACAGCCTAAATGATTTAGAATTGTAATGGGCTCTAATTAATTTTTCTTCATTATATATGATTTTACCAGATTTCATGCTCAATTGCATTAGTTTTTATAATAAAATTTTATTGGATTTTGAAGGGTTTGACTTGTTTAGTTGATTATACATGTCATCTAATCATGTTCGTTTAAAAAGATCTAGAGGATCAAAATTATCAGAGAGTTTTTTTTTTTATTATCTAAAACCTTACTCCTCCCTTCACTCCTTCTTTCCTTCATCCTCAGGATCCACGCTCCTTCTTCTCAACTTCAAGCATCATTAAAGCCTTAAAGCCTTGTTTGTTTTTAGGCTTATGTAAAGCTCTGTTTGACGCGGAAGGAAACCAAAACTGAATAAGCATTGTTGGAGATCCAACCTAAACAAAGATTATTCAATATTTTTTTAAAAAAATTATTTGTTCATCTTGGCCTGTTTTTATAGGTTGATTAAGTAGTTTTTTGAGATTTTTTCTCAACAACTGATTAAAGACTGGTTCTTTGAAGTGGGTTTTGAAAAATTTAGGTGTGAAGTAGATAGCTTAAGAAAAATATGAGGCAGAGGTAGATGAAAAAGCAGCATTTTGGTATTATCGTTGCGTTTTCATGTGGGAAATCATCTTCAATGAGGAACAATAAAAAAAAAAAAAGGGGATGTGGATTGGTATTGGAATAGTAGCAGTGGGTGGGGTCGGAGGTTGAAAAATGTTTTGAGGAAGAATTAGTTTCTTCTTCCCTTCCAAATTCAGTGAAATATTAGGATAATGGGTAGTATTTTGTTGAAGAGTTCGTATGTGTATTTTTTTCTTTTAAAATATTTTAAAATTCATCAATTTATCAAATCATGTAAAATTATAAAATTTTTAAATAAACATATATTCAGATATTATATTTTATAGTCTTAATTCAATACACTTAAATTTTAAAAAATATTAAAATAATCTATTAAAAAATCGGTTGAATATACATCAATTTATATAGAACCTATTAAAAATTTAAAACCCCTCAGAATCATTTACGATCTCAAACTAAATACACTCCCTCGACTATATTGCATATAATTCTTCTTTAATTAAGCCCAAAGCCCAACAAAGTAAACCCTAATATGACTGAGCAAAGAAAAGAAAATTAAAACTGAGGAAAAAATATAACAGAGAGCTGCCATAGAGAAGCTCTGTATCTGATCAAAAAAAGAGAAGCTCTGTAACTCTTCCTCAAGGCTTGGAAGACAATAAGAGCAAGCGTCTTCCCACTCGCAGATATCGTCCTCTTTTTCCCTCTCTCTCTCCACCATCGAATCTGTTTGGAAGACTAGAGATTGAGCTCTAACTCGCCTGATTTCTCTCGTCCTTGGCCTCACCCTCGCGGTTTACGAGAGAATTGAGACAGGTGCGACGCCCTCTCTCTCTCTCTCAAATTGCCGCCAGTCGTCCTCGGTCGCCTAGCAATCCCCGGCAGCCCAGCCGCCCAACACCGTCAAAAGGCGCCTATGGGGGGCCTAATGTCTTTCCGCCTAATCAAAACGCCCAGCCCATACTCGAGGCGTTTCCCCTCTGCCGTGCGCCTAGGCACCGCCTAGGCGGTCCCCTAGGCCGCCATTTTGAACATACAGTAGGTCGTGTTGAGGAGCGACGGCAAAGTACCCGCGTTTGTATTAAGGAGCCACCGGCAATACCCAGAAAGTGAAATCAGTTTGTGTTGATCATGGAAGAGATTTTAGGGCCTAGCAGGCTTGAAGATGTGAGCTGGCTCTGTTCTCTCTCCGAGTCTGAGCTTGTAAGTATTTTTACCCTTAAAACAAGTTAATTTGGTGTTGTAGTTTGTAATTGTCATGTCATCAAATTCCGCATAAAATTCGACAACTTGATGTTGAAGTTTAGTGTTTTCATGCTTATGGATGTCGAAAGTTGGAGCTAAGCACATATTATGGCAGGACTTGTTGATTAGCATAAAAAGGCTTGTTCTTCAACGTGCAAGAAAAATTGGGCATGATGAACTTGCCCACAAGTTTGATCTCAAGATGCTTCGAGCTCTTGGTATGTACGCCTTTCATTCTGCCCATTGTTGATAGAATGATAGCTGTACTTGCTTAGTTATTTTTCTGTTGATTTTTTCTTGTTCTTTTTTCATTAGTTCTGTTATATTTGAGGATTTATGGTTGGAAATAAGACCAAATTTTGGTACTTTTAGTATTTTGGGTGTCTAATTTTGAATTAAGCGTTCTATAAGCAAACGCTGTTCTGGTTACAATCTGTATAAGTTCCATAAAATCCTGATTCCAGTTAGCATGCGAGGAATATAATATATGAGCCGTACATTTAGCTATCTGATTAATTCAGAAGTAAAACCTTATGAGCAATCGTAATTTTGAGCTCTAGCTACATAGAGATTGCTTTATGTATTCTCTAATGGAAACCAAAGATGGCAATTTATTTGAAAATTGTATTTATGACGGAGGTTGTGTTAAGATCAGTATGTATTTGTAATTACACAATAAACGTATCGTATTAAGGGAGAGAAGTCTTACGCATCTCTGGTACAGTAGTGATCACTGAAACTGTAGCACACAGGTAGAACTTTCCTCAAACTCTCATACTTATTTCTTCCATGGTGGTCTTATCTTCAGAATACAAGAAATGGTGGATTACTTTCTCCAGAGGAGTCTACCTTCTATTATGAAACCGATTTGAATAGCCCGAAATCTGTTCTGTGTTTATTGGTTGGATTGACAGCTTTTTCTGGAAACCATGTGTGGCTTATTACGGAATATTGGTTCTCTTCAAGCGTAGCCTAAGAACAATGTGAGGGACGAAATAAGTTATTTAAACTCACTTGCTTCTCACCTTCTTAGTTCAGATAAATGTGGGTGGTTTTCTCCTCTTGTTTTTTGTGTGCAAAAGCTATATTCTTTGAACACTTTAATTGCCTTGCATTGAGGCTTAATTTCATGTTTAAAATCACAGAAATCTTCTAAGTCTAAGATCCATTCTAGTTTTAGACATACCCTGGATCCCTGATGTGGTCTTAAAAGAAATTATATAGGAATTTGTCATTTGGCCTCCTTTTCTTTTTCAATTCCCCACTCTTTGGTGCTGAGCAGATAAGTTTATGATTCATTTTAATTTCCTTAGAAAGCTAGCTTCAAAATTAGGGCAGCAAGCAGACGAGCTATCAATGAGTATCTCGGCCTCGGCTCAAGAAAAAAAACCCATTGATTATGCTTTTTCTTTTTTACAAGACTCCTTGGAGGTTTAAGAGATGAAAACCGAGCTCAAATATGCTGCTTCATTTATAATCATCAATCCCGTGTACAACAAAGGGATTGACTTTGATACCGTTCAGGAATTTTCTAGGCTGGCCAATGAGGCTGCAAAGATGTAGAATATGTTTTTCTAACTGATACCCTGGCAATTATAGTAGCTTAATTTCATTCTGACACACATGAATGGATGCCATGTATAATGATCTCTTATTTGCAATTTTCAGATCTACATTTAGTCATTTGTAAACTTATGTGTATAGCTTTATTTCAAAGTGGGCTGGGTTTTGGATTGAAAAAGATAATTCAATTAGCTTTCAGGTTTAAGGTACATTTCAGACTCGACAACTATCTGATCCTGACCTGAAGGGATTATGCTACTAAAGTATCCTTCCATATTTTTATCACGCCAAAGTAGGATTTTTTCCTCATCTTTTGCCCGCTTCTACGAAAGTGTTCCGTCTCAACTTTCAAGAAATTAATCTTCATTGCTCCTCTCCGTGGCTTTGAGATTTGCAACTTGGATTGTCTATCCTTATTGTTTAGTCTTCTTATTCTTTTTCTACTCTTGTAGTCGAAAAATTAGCAGAGGAAAAGTACAGAGTTTTATTTCATTAGGTGTGGCTTTGCTTATTTCATTTATTTCATTTGAGAATGTTTGGCTGCATACCTTAATCCAAGTCGGAACTGGGATGATGTTTGGTGAGTGAGAGACGTGGTATCCTGTTTTATAGGGTCTCACTGTCCCAAAACCAAGTTGTTGGTGTACCTGCCTTCCACCTGATATGGTGCTTTTTAATGTTACCGTGGGGGCATTTATCAAATCTGAAGTTACAAAATAAATAGTTATTATTTTGTTTTTTTATGTGAGTCTTTATGTTTAGCAGCTTAGAATTTTCTGACTTCCATCTCCTTGCTGACGATTTGTGCAGCGTTTGTTGTGATGGAATGTATGAAAGATAAGGTAAAGGATTTGCCAGTGGCCGAGTCTGCTGCATTTCTGGAAAGTTGCAATCTATTGAAACATAACCTTGGTGATATTATGAGTGTTGAAGAGATAAAGGAATGTATTGGTATTGATTCCAAAAAGGGTTCGATAAAAAGGTAAGTTGAGGCAACATTTGCTTATATATATTTGTGTGTATTTGTATATATGGTTACATGCACATGCATATGTTCGTGATTGGCTAATTGTCTTTTCTGTTCCTTACCTGTTCTATTCACTTGTGCCCTGGTTTTTCGTGCATTTGGCATTATTGCAAGTCTGGTAATGAGGACAGCATATTGCTACAGGAACAATTTGAGAGTCTTGGTTTTGTGCGGCTAGTATTACCATCCTGTTGATATAAATTTATACTTGGAAGGGGTATTTTCATATATTGAAGTTTCCATATTTTCTGAAGATGGGTTGTTGAGTAGGATCTATAAGTAGACTTTTGAAGGTTCATTATATTATATTTTTCTTAGTGTCTATTTTATTGAATTTCAAAATATATATTGTGGTTCTAAAATTTAGTGCTCTTTTTATTTCCCTTGGCTAACCTTGGTGTTCGTAATTGTTACCTGAATTGGCATAAACATGATGTTTGTTTTGTTTACGAGAAGCTTTTTCCCTGCTAAAAACATGAAAAGTCTTTCAAAGTTCTATGTTGTAGATATGCATAAAGTATTATTATGATCTCCTTGCCATTAGGATTAACTAGGTCACGCTTTTTCTGTGCAGAAGATCGCACGAAGAAACCATGCCAGATCTGAAGAAACGCAAAATTGGAACCAGCGAATCATGAAAGAAGGCAGAGAGGATGGGGCACATTTTTGAGACAGCAGTGAGTTTCCAGTTCCCTGATCTTCGATTGGTTTGAAAATGTGTGGTTGCGTACTCAAGCAGATCTTACACATCAGTGAAATCCATCGGTTTTTGCTATATTATGTGTAATTGTTGATGCCAAGGTCTAAATAGTAAATCCCTTGGAATTGTGATATTGTTCTCTCATAATTTTGAAATATAATGGGAGGTTACATTAAAAGCTTAGTCCAGTAGCTACTTCCCTTTAGCTTTTCAGACGATTTACTACAAAAAGCTTGAATCTAAATGGGCTTCTCTGATTTCTTCTTTTTTGCTGCATTGCTTTATTAGTTAAGTGAAACCCAACAGAGAGGTTCATGGGATTCCTAGGGACCAAGAAGGAAGATGATGGTCCAACTCCAAGCCATTGAGTTATTGTCTTCCTATACCATTTACAAAGATAGAGCGAGATACTAAGATAAACCAGCCGGTTTAGTGTCAGATTTTCTCTTGTGAGGAAGAGGGTCCCATGTTAGTCCAATCCATTTATCCTTTTGTGGTGCATGGCTTCATGAACTGAAACCCCATGATGGAGCTTGGCTCATGGGATTCCTGTAGGGACAAATAAAAGGAGGTGATGTTTGAAGAAATGTTAAGTCATTTCCCCACTCTTATCTTATTATGCCGTGGTGACAAGAGCATGATTTGCTTGTTGGGCATGCTTTGTTGGTTTGTTTGTTTTCGGCACCGCATGTCAATAAAGTGCTTTTTGGGACCCTCACGTTGAACAAAATTGTTCTCACATTAGCGCATGTCCAATCTTCTTAAACCCCATTTGCCTTCCCGCTCGCTCGGGCTACTCAAGCATGCATCAAAGTTGAAAGTTCAAACCACACCTTATTATTCATTTGTCCGTAAATATTTAACCCTAATTTAGATTAGCGGGATGGATATTCAACCTCGGATGAACATTTATTCGTATTTACATATATACTTTGCTTCATTTGGTGGATTATCAATGGAGAGAAAGAGCCCCAATTGTGGAATTTCTTTTTGGAAGAAGAATTGGTCCACTGAGCAATGCAAATAATTTTTTCCAAAGTCAAACTCATCATGCGATTACCAAGATATCTCCCATGCTGTGTGTATGACTATGTAACCTCCAAATGAAGAGCATAATATTAAAGTTGAATTTCATAAAGTATGATTAAGGCCAAATTAATGATTAAAGATATTCGTACTTGTCCTCCCCCCACCCTTCACCACCCAGTTATTTATTTCTTTTTCTTTTCCCTTCTTCACATGCTCTACCTAGCTATGACGAAAGTATCAATTTACCGTATCCATTACACGTGTTACTATACGCTCGCATGCGAATGTGTATATAACATCGTCACACTATCATTAGATTATTAAGAATAAATTTAATGACTTGCAATACGCGATTTGTATACTAATTTTCTAACGCACAACAATTTGGAGCTATGTGGATCGGAGAATGTCTGTGAATGAGATGTTAGCTAGCTTCAAAGTAGATGGCAACAAGAGACATGAATGAGAATCTTATCGCATCTTAATCCTAAAGATTATTTAGTTGTACGCAAGTGTCGGTTTTGATTTAAATAAATAAACAAATGGTCCCCTAATCACTTTTAATCAGTGGATAATGGGGCATTATTAGACGCAAAAGATTTGCTTATACATCAAGGCACTCGCACTCGATCATCTTATATCTTTCAATAAAAATATTTCCACCCATGTGATCACTAGACATGGGATGTCTCACTCTCACTCTCACTCTCACTGTCTCACTCTCACTCTCACTCTCACATTCAACTATGATAGGTTGATCGATCAAGAGTTTCGATTTTTACTAAATTTTCATAATTATTATGTAATGCACGTTAGTAATATGACTTTCAAGGTCAATGTCATAATTAATGGCCAAAATAAAGAGAATATAATTAAAAATATCTTGGTATTAAGTTTTACTGATACATAATTGAGAAGTCTCACCAAATAAGTCTAATTCAAATAGTTCTAACCTTGACTATTTAAAAAAAAAACGAATAAAAATATAATTGAGAAGTCTCAATGTTTAATCCGATAACAAATATAAGATTTATACTCATGATATGATTTAGTTCAAATCTTATTGTCCAACAGAAATACACAATAGATTAATGGGTCAGTGTCAATGCGACAGCCCTTTAATTTTGATATCTTGTTCATGTTAATCTCCAGGCAGGATCTTGGGAGTGTAATCAAGAGAAAATCTTGGTGACATTACTTTACTAGAATTTAAAATTTTAAATAAAAGACAATTATATCAAATCATTATTATTAGAAAAATATACCCTTCTATTGGTGCTCAAAGATTTTGAGAATAGATTGGAAGTTAATTTGGTGCACTATATAATTTTGTATTTTAAGAAAAGCCTTTAATTGCTACCAGGTATCCACTTAGTGCAAAATTTGGACATAATATTATTAATTTACGTGTTAATTTTAGTAAGTGATTGATAACTAATTTCTAATGCTTTTTTTTTTGTTTTTGTTTTTTTAATGAGGTAATATTTTCAAGGTAAAGTTACAAAGTGTTTATTTATGTTACATAAATATTATATTAGGGAAAACTAGCACATCAATTTATCATCACGACTAACTACTTAAATCATGATTTGATCTCAGCAAAAATTGGACTCATGAGCATTTTGAGAATACTAGCGGAACAACTCACCACCAAGACCTTTGGACCACTTAAATCTTGGTCAGATCTAAGGAAAAATCAAACCCACTACCAAGAAGAGTAGCGCAATAACCCATCCATCTCTCACTTAAATTTTACTCTGATCTCGAGGGGATTTGAACTCACGACCATGTCCAGAAGATTAACATAACAATCCATCACCATTCATGACTTCCCATTTAAATCTTGGTATAAGAACATCTCATAGGGAATTGATGAAACCACAACCACCGCAAGAGCTCCCCCTCGCAACACCTCCCATTTAATTAACCTAGTATAAGATCTCATGCCGGAGGAATTAAAGCCACGACCACCTTGAGAAGGCTATTGCAATAACCCATAGCCACGACTCCCTCTTATATCTTGGTCTGATTTTAAGGGAATCGAACCCACACCCTATGAAGAACACAGACGAAAGCTCGTCCTAATCATTTGGATGTCGATGGGCATTTACGTGCACTTATTATAATCGTGTTATTTACGTATATATTCATCCTCCTAGGGTTTTCAAGTTTTCACATAAGTCTCTAAGATTTTGAAAATAGCACAAACACGCATTGAAGTTTAAAAGTTATTACACAAAACCCCATTATCAAATGCATAAGAAAAATATTCCAATAACCTTATACTGCAATTTTTTTTTTTCTGGAAATTTAGTTTGGCTATAAAATAAAATAAAACAAGTTAAACATTGTTTCGAAAGTAAACGCCCTCAATTAAGGATGAATTGCGATGATCGATGATGACAAGGGGACTTTTGAAACCCTAGCTAGTCCTAGATAAACTAAGGGAACATGAACAAGAACAAGAACAAACGAAACAAATTTATACGTGTTCCATATTTTATAGTAGTAAGACAAAAAATACACATGGTACGTGCTCCCTCGTCGTTGGAAATGTATTGGCCCTAATTAGGTTAAAAATTTGATAATGGAGTCAAATCAAGCATGAACACATAATAATATAGTAGAAGTTGTTTTTGGGGACAGAAAGGTGATCAATTCTATTAAGTTGCTGGGACCCATCTGCTTTGAAAATACCACAACTTCTTCCACTTTTTGTGTATCTAAATTTGAAATTCTTGTTTCCTAATTCCCTCCCTTTCTCTATTGTATAGTAATATATAGTCTATAGCAACCCAGCAAAGTGCAAAGGGTAGCTAGGGCTTCTTTTTTTCTTTCGAAAGATCTCGAGCGTGCACGTGTGGTCACCATATGGTGGTTGACCATCCAATGGTTGTGATCATACCATCATTACTGTAGATGATCTTGTAATCCTTTCCCCATTTTGAGTTTGACCAAATAGCACCTACTTAATAACCTAATTCCGCTGCCCTATACGGCAGAGGTTATTGGTTGTTAGATGTTAGATTCTCCACGACCCAAATGATTGATCTACCAAACTCCACCTGCCAATAGAATTTTTGTTGGTTTCCTTTTTATATATGTGCAATGGTGTAGTTAAAATTTGATCTTACAGAGGATCTAATAATTTTTCTTTTACAAAATATTCTTAATGAGTGATATATGATTTTTTTTTTTTTATCGATGGAAGGTTTCTTTTTGGACAAAATCAAAAAGTGGATTTCATTGATGATTAGCTGGTGATTTTTTTATATTGGTTATCCCAAATTTATAATCATATATGGTTATACAAAATTTCAAGTTTCAATATATAAATTTCAAAGGTTTTTTTGGTGGTTTCTCTAAAAGAGAAACTGTTTCTCAATTTTTTTTTTGTTTAATTTATTTGTATAAACACTATAAACCATATATTTATATGAACAGTATGAATCATATATTTATAAGATCGAGCACTATAAATCATATATTCATGCTCTTAACTCTAATAAAATAATAATTTAAGAAAGTTTATAAGTTTCATTACCATTATAAAAATTTAAAAATGAAATAAAATAAGCAGAAAAATAGAAATTAAAAACTGAACTATTTAGAAATATGGAATAAACACATTTTAGGAATATTTTTAGTTAAGGAAAAAAAGAACAAAATTAACAAAAAAAAATAGGAAAATAAGGTAAAAAATAGTTAAGAATTTATATATTTTAAATGAATATATGTAAATTAGTATAATATTATATATTTAAATAATTATTTTTTAGATAGATAAAAAATTGAATATAAAATTACAAGAGAAAATAAAAAATATACATAATAGATAAAAGATCCAAATATATTTATTACTCTATAATAAATATTTAAAATATAATTTAATTACTATATAATATATAATAAATTTAAAAAATTTAAAAATTGGGTGGGGGCCCAAGGTCCCCCTGGGCCCTGCTTGGCTCCACCTGTGTATATGTGCAGATAAAATGCTCACTATACTTATATATATATATATATATACACAGTATATTCAGATCACAAATATATATATATATTATACATTATGTATATACAAATTAACATTAATAAAAACAATTCTTCGATTTAATGATATTCTCAGAAATCACAGATTCATTAAGCATATATTTTGATACTTAAATTTGTTTACAAATAAACCCTAATAATGGACGTTGAAGATAACATGCACATGTAAAATTATTAATTAGGGTTTGATAGTGGGGGTGGATCTTCCCACAAATTAATTTCAACGACCAGATGAGGTTGTTTTCTTTAAGCTTTGGGAGTGATTAATTAGGGGTTGATAGTGGAGCTCTAATCAGTAGTTTTGTTCAAACATAATGATTGACCAACTGCTAGTAGACCCCCAATTGTTGACGATTGAATCATTATTGAAGCCATATATATATATAACCTCAAAGCAAACAGATTCTTCCCATTCATATCAACTCCATCCATCCCTTAACAAAGAAAAAAAAAAACCTCCATCCATATATCCCGCCTTATGCATATATATGATGACTTCCACTGTTTGTTCTGGGTCCTGCAGGGACCATCCTTTGCACTTCAAATATTATTCCCTTTAATCTGTTTCCTGTTGGTGGATTTGATTTCGGTGTACATAAAAGTACTGTAAAGATTAATTAAGTAATCCGGCCATGACAAACCAATATCTTAATTAAGACTCAAAATTAATTATTTTTTTTACCCTCTCAAAAGAAAATTTCACCTAAAGAATTTCTTCTTCAACTGATCGATCTTCTTTGGGTCAATGAGGATTTTCCTAATATCCATAAGAATGTAATCAATAAACCAAAAAACAAGTCAATTGATTTTGGTGACGAGTTCATTACATCAGTTCGAGCGTATACCAGCTTCTTTTTTTCACTCTACCATCCGATCATGATCACGAGTTTCGATGTCGCGTCAAATTAAGTTGTCGGAAAAACTCTTGTCTTTACACCACAAGAAATGAGGTTTGGCCCGGTGAAGGGGCTTCGTCGAGCAAGAAGGAGAATCCACTAGGCTAGGGTGTACTAGGCGAAGCACTGTCGGGCGATCTTCGTCACACATGTGTTTTCAAACTTGAGTCTCACTCGAAGGAGAAGGAAGTCTGCCGAGTAAGAGTGAAGTCAATGACTTTTGCCCAGCGAACCCATTTGCTGATCTATAGAACTCTAATGAGCCAGGTTCAAAATCTTGCCCGGCGAAGGCTCGTCGAGGAAAGTATGTTCTTCACAAGCTAGCTCGGCGAGCCTCTGTCGAGCAAGGTATGTTAATAACAACTTTGCACGGTGAAGGTTCGCCAGGTAGATTGTGAACATCAATCTTTGCTCGACGGAGACTTCGCTGGGCAAAGTTTCAAATATATATATATATATATATATTTAAAAATATTTAATATTTGAATAATTAAATATAAGTAATATTAATATATTTTTAAATAAATGCAATTAAAATAATAAGATCAAAATGAAATTTAAAATAATATATATATAAATAAATGTAAATATTATACATAATTTAAAAATGGGCGGGTGATCATCGTCATGGGCGGGCTGTCGACTCGGGTCCTGTGGATGCGAGCCAAGGCCATCCTGCCCATTCTCACCTATATGGTTGAATATGAGGGCGAGTTGGGCCTAAAGTTAGTCGTTTTGGGCCTGAAGGCTCGAGCTCGGCATTCTAAGTCTGGAGGTTTTCCATGTTGTCCTTCAACTGGGAGATCTCCTCGGGATTGGGCCCCCAGGAAAGACTCGAAGACCGGCTTGAGACATCCCAAATGAGCCATTTCCCTGCGCTCTAGACGACTTTCCTAAGACACCTATCAAGTTGGCACTCCACGATGGCGATCAACCTTCTGGGATTCGGTAGTTGGTCCCGCAGTGGGACTTAAGGTTGTTGATGTGCAAGCTGTTCTTGAGTTTGTTGCACGTCCTCCACCATCACCGCCTATAAATTGGAATACATTAATAATTAGAAAGTTAATTATCAAAAATAAAAATTGAACTTTTGATGAGCGCAAACATCGAACTTACGTGAATAACGTCAACCACCGGACTGCCTCCCGCAACAAAAACTTCCCCCAAGTGATCTACTTATGAGAATAGTGACCAGGCCGCGCGATGAGCCTCATGTCAAGACAACAAGGACCACGATCCCCTGTGGTGCTCAAACTTCTTTGCTGCCTGGTTTACCTTATTCGCCTTTGATTTTTTCGCACATTAGAAAAAACAATCATTACTAATATTCCAAATATAAAGCAATATTATAAATAAATAAATAAATAAAACGATAAATTACCAGAAAACCCGCGGATATAAAGTGGACGAATAACCGGTTCCACTCCTCCAGTTTCTCCCCCCGCAAATCCTCTAGAGAATTTGCATTAGCTAAATCATTGGAACTCCAGCCCCTGTAGTACTCATGGAGCTCGAACTTCTAGTCGGCGAACCGCTTCTGCCAATGAAAGCTTATGTGGGCCATGACATCGGTGTTGTTCTCATCCTACTCAAAATTAATCATCAATATAATATTAAATCATGTAAAATTATTAATAATAATAAAAGTAATGAAAATCGTTAGAAGAAAGTCATACCCATAAAGCGGACCAACATTTATTGAGCTTCATCGAGGATTGATTTCTGAAGTTGTGTGCCATCATATTCAACGTAGTGTGAAGAATCACACCCATGTTTTGCACTAGTAGCGCGTACACTTTGGGGGACGGTGAGAGGACCCGTCCCAAAATTTTGTGAAAAATCGAGTCGGTTCTGTTCCTGTCTGACAACTGTTGTTTGACAAGGGATACCACCATTTTCTCTTAATTGAATCTTGTTATATTAACCAAATTAAACCTATCCTTGCGGGGTTACTACTCACATCCAGCCTACTCGAGATCCATCGTCCAACGCCATCATGTACGGCTAGTTTTCCAGCTCGCCTTCTTAGTCGACTCTACAACCAATTCCCAAGGTCCTTGGTTTCGTGCTATAAATCCTCAAAATGAAACAACCTCCCATGTTCTAACTTTGAGCCCTTACGGTTTGCTCTCGGGTCTGGGTGGAACCACCTCATCCCAACCCTTTTCTAATTCCCCCTTCTACCTTTTCCTTCCCTTTATTTTACCTTTCTTTCCATCCTCTCCTCCTAGCTTTTTTCTGACAGGACCCATCCCAATCCCCCCGGGATTAACACGGGATGACCCTGCTCTCGTCTGACACTAAGTGTCAGACAAGGGATATTTCCAACATTTTCCCTCCCGGGCTATCAGAGTACGCTAGGATCAGGAGGAGGTATGTGATATCTCGGTCTCTGCTACATTCCACATCTAATGTCAACCTGAAGGGTATTAAAAACAGAAAGACTGTGAGTGGACAAAACAACGAGTTTATAAAAACATTTCATATAAGACCTTTATACCCTTCACTAAAAAGCATGCATGCATAGTTAAACCATTTATCCAAACACATATGTTTAAACAACCATCATTAGGGTCTCAGCCCCAAATTCCGTAAATACAAGTCATACGGGCTCCTGCCCAAAACCATTTACAGAAAACCATAACATCATAAACATATGTGGGATCTCAGCCCAAATCCATTTATCATCATAAAACACAATTTCCCAATCCACTTGAAATCAAGTTTATCCATTATATTTCATATCCAATAACCTGTCACAGTAAAATAAAGCTACGCGCGTGCTACCCGGGTCTCAATCCGAGTTTTCTCAAACTCAAGGTCAATGTCCGCAAACCACTGATCCTACTCGAGGTATAGTAACCATATCCTTCCTGAGAGTAAGGAACCCAACTGGGGGGGGGGGGGGGGGGGGGGGGGGAGGGTGGTGGTGACTCCACTCAGTCGGTGCTCCGTGACTACTGTGGGGTCCACCCAGACCAACGATCCTTCCCAGAGGAGACAATCATGTATAAAGAATGGAATATGAAAACCTTTTGAAATCATTCTTTAAACCTTTCCAGGATTCATGCCCGGCCCCCATAAGCCGTCATGAACCATAAAATCCTTTCATGGGTTCATGCCAGTTCCCATAAACCGTCATGACCCGTAAATCCATTTCAAGGGTTCATGCTGGTTCCCATAAACCGTCATGACCCGTAAAAACCATTTCTAGGGTCCCTGACCCGAAATCATCATCATAACACATAACTGGGCCCTAGGCCCGAATCCATATACAAACTGGACCTCCAATCCGAATTGTAAACCAACTGGGCCTCCGGCCCGATGCCTCGTTAAATCAAATAGACCTCAAGTCTGAGAGTTCATAAATCAAGTTTACCTTTTCAATTCCAAAACCATTTCATGAAATCATATCCAAAACCATAAGTATGGAAAATCAGTGTAAAACCGAAAAACCTCGATTTACGTGCAAGCACGTAAATTGCCTCGTAATGCGTGAAACCATATAATTCACAATCATCCAAATAAACATCATCAAATCACATTCATAATCAATATAAAACATTTATGCATGCATCACAGTTTAGAAATCAAAGTCCACTCACAGACCGTCCGAGTTGCCACCTCGATTTGCGTGCCATAGGCTCTCCCGAGCCGATCATTGTCACCGGGACTCCCGAACCTATCCAAATCGTAATAGAAGGTTACTAACTACCTTATTAACCTCCTACCAAATCCCCGTAATTTTCCCGAACTTTTAACTATTTTTAAGCCGACCCTAAACCTTCCGATGCCCCGAAACATATCGAGACGGTGTCCGATTGACACGAGACCAGTCCCAAAATGTTCGTTACATCGAATAGAAGATTTCATATGTTGAACACTTCCCCAAATTATGGCCCACGCGCCCCTAGAAGGCTCAGAACACTATTTATCGTCTTCATGCTCCAGCCGGTTCAGACGGCCGGTTCACCTGGTTTGGCTGGTCCAACTGGACCGGCGTGACCGGTTCTGTGTTCTAGACTCCCCATTTTTCATCCTACTTCTTCCTTTTCGATTCCTTTCTTCATATTTTGATGTTTTCTATCTATTCCAATCCTTAAACGCAACCGAAAACGTCTAAATCCCTTCGTTTGATTTTGAACCAAACAGTTCAAGTTTCCCAAAACCTCCCCTGGTGTCCTACAACCTCTAACAATCCTCAAAATCATTCTAACACCTTCCTACTAACCCATTTAATTCATTAGAAACATCCAAAACAAACCATAATACATAAATCGAAAATTATGGATAATTGAGCCTAACCGTGAAATCCTCTCGGGTTTCTCCTCCTCTCGCCGTCGTGGATGGTGGTTCTGGCCTCCCAGCAACTTCCTCACCATCCTCACTTCACTCTGTCCTCAATCATGGTTGAATGGGAAGGGTTGGATTGGTTTAAGGGGGTGGGGTGAGATCGGGTAATTTGTTTGTGTGTTTGAATGAAGGAAATGAAATGCACGGTGAAGGGAGATGCATGAATACAATTTGGGTGGCCTGTGGATGGGTGACACTTGTCACTCATCCATTGGGCCTCCATTAAATATCTGGGCCCCACTAAAGTTCAAAAGTTAAGTCGTTTTGTAATTCGTGCAATAGTGCACTTGAACTTCCGCAAACCGTAACTTCGCCGTCGAAGGTCCGAATTCGACGTGCCGCCTGTCTATGGATTCGTATTGTCCCAATCTATGTAACGGTTCTCGGCCCTCGGCCATCGGACATCTCGGTCCAAAAGTCAACTATTTGCTCCTTTTAACCATAATTACTAAAATGCTCCTAAATTTCCGAACGTCATAACTTCCTCCTCTAACGTCGGAATTGAACGTGCCACCTGTCTATGAACTCGTGACTTCACGAACTACGTCACAGTCATCGGTCAAAGTCCGTTTGACCGCCCGAATGAAAAGTCAACGTTTTGCCACAACTAGGGGCAAAACGGTCATTTTGTATCGTTCGTCCGATTTCGCCCAACGAATCACGGATTAGCCTCACTAATCGTGATTAGTCACTAATCTAATCATGGAATTCGGGACGGGTCGTTACATTTTCTCTCACGGTGGTGGCTTGTTACTTGTTTTTCCTACCTTCAGCCACCCCCCACTGATTCCCCTTTGCAATCAATACACACACACAAACATATATATATATATATAGTTAACTAGGTTGGTGGTAAGGTTCGGACTGAAAATTGAAGAATATTCTAGAAAATCACAAAAGATTCACATGTCAAAATTGTAAAATTACCAAATTTCCATCTAAGTTAAAATTACCATAATGTCCATAGCTATTTTTGACCCATATCAAAACCATTCGACCTCTGATTTCAGTATAATACACGTCAACGGACTCAGGACGCTAAGACCTATGCAACAGTCTTCACCAACCCCCCAAAAATGTCTAGGTCAAAAAGCCAAATTTTGACCTTTATGGGCAAAACTGTAATTTTTTCCCTCAAAATTCCGGGTTGTTACAGATGGTGCTTTCAGTTGTCCCACTTACACACACTAGGATTCTGAGGTTGGTCGACTTGCAGGGATTCCAACGCCTTGCTGATGCCACACCTTTATGATTCTCCTGCAAATTTGATGAACATTAGTAAAATATTTGAGTAAAAAAACGAATAATAATTTTGAAATTCAGTTAAACATCAAATTTACCCTGAGGGAGTTGTCCATCAACGACCTCCTTTGGTGACAGGACCCACCCCGATCCCACAGGGACCACAAGGGGGCGTGCCCTGCTCCCGTCTGACACCCAATAATTCATACTAATTTTAACCTCAAAACATCCAATGCATAAATAAACAAATTAAAGTCATACATCAAATCCGAATTAAACAGATGTCAGACAAGGGATGAAATCCAAAATTACAAGTTGCGAGCACGACTCTAACATAAACCTGCGGGTACACCACCCAGCAGGGGTTCAGGTACGCAGAAGTAGATCTATGCCTCAGCCTCAGGTTCCTCCTCTACCTCAGTATCACGACCTGGAGGGGTTACCAAAAACATTAAGGGTGAGTGGACCGAAACTCAAATTTATAAAATCATTTAATAAGTAAAACATATAATTTACCCCTCCGTTTTCCAAACATGCATGCAACCGTATTTAAAATCATAAGTCATATACTATGAACCATAAGGCATGTAATGAAACCATAAGTATAATTTTAGTTGTTGCACTATACACTCCAATCCCGACATCCCTGATGTCTGACGTCCCTGACGTCCAATAAGGTCACAATCGCAAGGCTACGCGTGCCACTCGGGTCTCAATTTCGAGTTCAATCCCCGAACCCCGTTCGGGTACAGCATCCCCGATGCTTTGCTTCATAGACGCTGGACGTTCTAGACGTCCGTGACCTCTCCGGGGTACCTCATCCGGAGGAGACAGTATCATATGAATGGATCTATACAGTACAGTACCAAATACATTTTATTGATATCCACATGCAAGCTACATAGATAGAATCCGACCCAATCCTTAAGTTTCATCAGACGGGTCTCAAGCCCAAATACCGTGAAACGTGCCATAACCATAGTTTCCATATCATCAAAACCATTATTTATTTTTAGCATGTGAATAAATATAATAAACCGGAAAACATTTATGCACGCAAGGGTTTAAGAAAATGGCCCACTCACTGTACGATCCCGCGGTGAACCTGCGCGTACGAACTTGTACCGGGATTATCGTACAATTCCTGTCAGTCCAAATCACATGTAAGTGTCACTACAAGTCTTAAACGTTTAACCACAAACTCCGAAATAGAAACCGGCTCGGGGAAGCCGTCCAACACGTTTCCCGAGGCAACCGACCCTAAACTGACCCATCAAAACTATCTCAGATCAACATGGTTAATTCACCAAAAATGTTCAGAATGATGAGAGGAATAAAAGTCATGTTGATCGTGATCGGAGATAAACCCCAACGCGCCCTCATGCGCCGTCCAAAGTGGCTGCGCGTGAAAGTCACGCGCCTGACACTGTAGCTACAGTGTCAGCACCTTCACCCGTTTGTCTGTAATTCGGGCCTGCCACCCGCGGCTTGACCCGGTTAATTACCCATCAATTCCTACTCGATTTCAATCCAATTTGATCCTAACATGTTATTTAAACATCTAATTTAAGTTCTGAGTTATTAATTAGCCAAATCAAATCCTTAAATGGCCCTTCGACCCGTGATCATCCAAAAGGGTCAATCACAAGAACTCACTGGTTTCCAAACCATAATCCAATTAACCTTACAGTAAGCACCCTAGTATCAAAATGAATTGGAAAACACAATCAATTGAACCAACACTCACCTGGAAGTAGCCGTCCAAATCTCTGAAATTTCACTGAACACGGCAGTCACCGTCCCAGCTCAGCCGTGGCTGATAGCCTTCAATTTCGATGTGGTTGAGTTCTAAACACTCCCAGAAAGCTTAATCCGCGATTAGATTGGTCCAACACACCGTAGAAATTAAACTCTGATTTTTCTCTCCAATTTTCCAGAAATGGCTTCTCTGGTTTTCCTCACCCGTTCTCAGTTATAACAGCATCAGAGTGATGCTCACACACGTTCTAGTTAGTTATAAACAATTTCGAGCCGTGCCAGAGGCTCGTGGGTGTCCAATTGTCCACTGAAAAATGCTCCCCGAAAAGCTTCGAGCTTGAATTAATCAATTGATCGTGCAGGCTGGACGGCTCAGGTCACGTTCAAAAGCAAAAGACAGCCCAGACTTTCCAGCACACAATTGCATAATCAATTGCACGTTTGAGCCACCGCACATGGTGGTGCCGCCCATGTCCCCCGCGGTCTGCTACAGTAACCAGGGCAAAAAGACCAAAATGCCCCTGGTTCAAATAATTACCAAACTGCCCCTCACTTCCTAGACCCGTAACTCAGCCATACGAAGTCCGATTTCGGCGTGCCGCCTGTCTACGGACTCAGGACTTCGAGACCTACCTATCGGTCCTTGAGTCGCGTGAAAATTAATTGTCAAACGAAAAGTCAACATTTTCGCCAGTGAAGTCCAACTTACGGTAATGTCCCTGAACTTCCGATAGTCATAACTTTTTCCCTGATTGTCCGAAATGGACGTGCCACCTGTCTATGAACTTGTGACGTCCCGAACTACGTCACGGTCATTGGTCAAAGTCCATTTGACCCACCAATCAAAAAGTCAACAATTGGTCATACCAATCACAAGGGTAAAAGAGTCAATTCACACATTATAGTACAATATTAAAATCCTCGAATTTCCGGGGTGTTACATTTGGTATGTCCGTTCTAGTAGCCTCTGGGTTGGTACAAGGTTCCCCCAGTTTCTTGCTGTGGCGGCACCTTGCCAATCGCACCCTTAATATCACTCGGTCATCAGGAATGGCAAGGGGTGCTAAGGAAAGGGCTAGCTACTCTGCCGAGGAGGGTGCACCAGCAGGAGATGGCTATTACATCGGGGAGGGTGCTGATCCAGGAGATGGGTGCTCTGTTGGCACTGTGGGATGAACCCCCGAATTGATAAATAATAAATGTAATTAAATAATTAGATACATAAACGAATAATTAAATAATTAAGTAAATCAATGAATTATTAATTAAATAGATATATAGTTAATATAGTTAAATAAATCATTAAAAATTAAACTGTTTTTTTAATTCCAATAATAATTTAATAAATAAACGAATAATAAAAATTATAAATATCCAATAACCAATATTTTTTAATTCTAATAATAATTAACTCCCTATTTTTTAATTCTAACACCAACATTCAAATAATCCAATAATCAATAATTCTAACCTATCCACTAATCCGCAAATTCTAACTATTAAATTCCAACATCAACATTAATCAATCTAATAGTCAACAATCCAACAACAAGAATCCAACTTCAACCCAATAATCCAATAATCCAATAATATCCAATAATTTCCAAAAATTTCCAATAATCCAATAATATAAAAAATCATTCCAATAATCCACTAATATCCAACATAAAATTATATAATAAAAAATCAAACCAATAATAAAAAATCAATTCAGTAAGCAAAAATCATTCTAATATAGAAAAATCAACCAAATAAATAAAAAATAAAAAATTTGAAGCATAATGTGAAGGACTTACATTGAGAATGGGAGAGAGGAATTGGAAGAGCTCGACCCGTAAGTTTGGGTGGGTTTGGGATTCACGGCCATTGTGCCCGCGGGTATAGATGAGGGGTGGAGAGAGAGAGAGAGAGAGAGAGAGAGAGAGAGAGAGAGAGAGAGACCTGGCTGGATGGGGGGAGAGGCAGAGTGTTTGAAAAAGATGAAGAGGAAGAAGGAAAGGAAAAGGTCGCGGTTGTACGTGTATATGTGAGTGGGAACTTTGCTCGACGAAAGCCTTCGTCGGGCAAGCTTTAATGGACCGTAAAAAAAATTGGGCCGCAAGTTCAATTTTTAAGTGACATTTTCGGCGGAATTTTTGAATTTTTGCGAAATAAAAGTTTTCCAAGTATTCAAATCAATTATTTTTTTTGTTCGTGTGATATGAAATGAGTAAATTTGAATAATCAGACCGTTTAGTTCATGATAAAACGTGCCCAGACATCACCCGTTGAAAATCGTGATGTTTCTAGGATGTAAAGCCGTTGGAATAAGAAAAAAGTATTTTGTTACTGCCAATCCGTTGTGCACCGTTACTTTATATCGGGGCTTCCAAATTCACTAATTTTTTCACGTAGATACTCTATGAGTGTGGCTTATAAATATGGATGGTTGGATCAGTTGAAGTGTTAAAGGAGATCATTGAAAATCCTAAAGAGAAGCACTGAATCTGTGAACCTTGCTCGGCGAATGTGCTTATTTGCCAAGCTAGTCTCACTTAGCTCGACGGAGATTTGCCCATTTGACGGGCAATGTTGTAAATATATTTATTTTTAAAATAATTTTGATATTTTTATAATAATATATAATTAATATTAATCTCTATATATATAAGGTCAATAATTGAATTTGATTGAAATTGCAAAAATCCCTAAAATATTTTTACTTAAGAAATGCAATTAAAATAACAATAGTAAAATGAGAATTAAAATAACAATAATAAACTAAGAATTAAAATTATATATATAATTAAATGTAATATTTTTAAAAAATCTGTCAACCTTGCTTGGATGTGCTCATTCATCGGGCTAGCTTGCATTTGTTGACACGAACCATCCTAATCCTCTTAGATTATTGTGGGATGTGTCATGCTTCCGTCTGACACCACGTGCCAGACCAGGGATAAAACTATAACCCGCTCGGGGGTTACTAGAGTGCGCAGTGATTCCCAGAGTACGCAGCAACATGTGATGTCTCGGTCTCAATTACAGCCCGCATCCGCGATCAACCTGAAGGGTATCAAAAACCATAAAACCTATGCGTGGACAAAAATAAACAGTTGGAAAACATATTTCCGAAATAAGCAATTATACCCTTCAATTGAAAGCATGCATGCATAACAATTTAAAACCATTTCTTTCCACAACACAATAATAATAAAACCGATGCAATCATCGAACAACCATCACATGTTAAAACATAGTAACAATTGAAAGCATGTTAAAACCAACACAGTATACCCTTCAATTGAAAGCATGCATGCATAACATTTTAAAACCACTTCTCTCCCCAACACAGTAATAATAAAATCGATGCAATCATCAGAAAACCATCACATGTTAAAAGAATCTGAACGCAAATAAATCAATTTGCGTTTCTCATCAATCAATAGTGAAATCATCCGTGTATGAAGCACCCATAAAAAAACATGACCAATCCTCGTATCCAATTTCTGTCTCATCTCAATCATCATCAGTCATCATCAGTCACGATATTTAAGAAATACGTGCATATAAGCTCCATGACTGCTCACATCCGAGCACGTCGCCATAAACACATCACCTCCCGACGTTCCACATATCGTCGTGAACATATCAACGATCGATCTCATATAACATTATCACTCCTGAGTAGAGTCTCCCTCGGTTGCACGACAACAGGCAGTGCAACGTGACCCCTCCAGGATCACACATCACACAAGATGGTTGACGTCTGGAGGTTATCACCACCAGTGATTGAAAAATTGTCGGAATCGTCGATATATCGTGATTTCCGACCGAAGGCAGCTAAGAGGGGGTGAAGGTTTTTCTTCCTTCAATATCGGCGATTTCGTCCAATATCGATACATATCGACGATTTCGGTCGATATTGTCCAAAATTCCCGATATTGGACGGGAAGCCACGATTTTGGACCTACTCATCGAACCAACGAGGGAAGTTTGGCAGGAAAGGACCGAACTAAAAAAATGAAAATCATACACGAAATCGTAAATCACGGACATAATAGAGAGGAATTCAAAAAGGATTCAATGAAATCGTCAATCAATCATACACACAACAAGGATTCAAAAATTCAAAAGACAATGATTCAATTGCCACCCACGGACGAACATAATTTGGGAAGAAATTACAAAATTAATTCACGGACTCACTAGTCTCAGTCCCCACTCCTGATCTATCGACGCCGTCTGCATCTCTGGTTCTTCGCTCGCCCGCCGAAATCGCTCGAACCGTCGAACCACCTCTGGTCTTGTCCGTCGCTCGCGCCGTCTCGCCCTCACCGGCACGGTCGACTCCCCTCACTCACCAGGGACGAAGAGAGAGATCTCTCAGTCGCCTCGCCCAGTCACCCCTCACGCCGCCCCTGACCCTCATGAATTCACGATTTCCCCAAAGTGCTAATCGATCGATTCAATCTGTTGAGTAAAGAAGAATTGAAACGAAACACTGTGTTTCGTTTCATTTCATTTATTAACCCTTTTTTTTAATTATTTACATATATTATTTAATTATTTGTCAAATTAATTTATATCATTTATTATTTACTTTTTTTTAACCCCAAATATCAAAAATAGATTAAGCCTTAAACTTTTTGTTTCAAAATTCAAAATTTATTATTAGGTAAATAATATGACTTAATTCATATATTTGGCAATATATTTAGTAATCATTTATTAATAATAAATTTATCATATATTACTAAAATATGTTTAGTAATGTATATTTTAATATAAAATATGTCTTAATTCATATATTTGGTATTATTTGTTTTAATTTAGAATATGTATTAAAATTATGAATATATGTGTTTTTGTTCCTTAATTATGAATATGTATTAAAAAAAATGAAGCCTTAAATGTTTTTTTTTTCAAAATTCAAAATGTATTATTAGGTAAAATATGTTTTAGTAATGTATGTTTTAATATAAAATATGGGGTAATTCATATATTTGGTAATATTTGTTTTAATTTTTAATATATGTTTTATTTTAGAATATATATTAAAATTATGAATATATATATGTTTTTGCTCCTTAATTTTTTATCATCATCAAAGTCTAACTTAGAATATATGTTCTAATTGAAATAATTTTATTATTATTTATATTTTTATTATTATTATTTGTCATTATCAAATTCTAATTATTTTTCATGTAAATAATATGGCTTAATTCATAAATTTGGTAATATATTTGGTAATCATTTATTATTAATAAATTTATCATTTATTACTAAAATATGTTGTAGTAATGTATGTTTTAATATGAAATATGAGATAATTCATATATTTGGTAATATTTGTTTTAATTTATAATATATGTTTATTTTAGAATATATCTTAAAATTATGAATATATGTGTTTTTTCTCCTTAATTTTTTATCATCATCAAATTCTAACTTAGAATATATGTTCTAATTGAAATAACTTTATTATTATTTTATTATTATTATTATTATTTATCATTATCAAATTCTAATTTTTTTTCATGTAAATAATATGGCTTAATTCATATATTTGGTAGTATTTAGTAATATATTTGGCAATCATTTATTATTAATAAATTTATCATTTATTACTAAAATATGTTTTAGTAATGTATGTTTTAATATGAAATATGGGATAATTCATATATTGGGTAATATTTGTTTAAATTTATAATATATGTTTTATTTTAGAATATATCTTAAAATTATGAATATATGTGTTTTTACTCCTTAATTTTTCATCATCATCAAAGTCTAACTTAGAATATATGTTCTAATTGAAATAAATTTATTATTATTTGTATTTTTATTATTATTATTTGTCATTATCAAATTCTAATTATTTTTCATGTAACTTAGATTTCATAAAATGACTAGTGCAAGTGTAAGTGAAAGCCGCCCAAAACCTGGACGAATTGACCCAGCATGCAAATATGTCATTGCGATTCCTGGAAATAAAAACGGTGTCATATGTTTGTTTTTTCAACATTAGTTCCAAAGTGGAGGCATAACACGATTAAATTTTTATCTAGCAAGTTTTAATCCGAAAAAAAATGTTCAAAAAGGCAAAGATGTACCTAAAGCTATTAAGGATGAGGTCAGAGCATGGATCAAAAGTAAAGAGACTGCTAAACAGAATAAGAATATGATTGGTGAGAACATACGAGCTGGCTTGAGAGGAGATCCACTGGACACTCAACAGAGCATTCAGATTAATGATATCAATGACGAAGAGGATTATGATGGATTCGCTTATCTACCAGATTTGCATAGATTTGAGAGAGCAGCATATCGCTTTGCTGTAAATGCATCGAGGGATGAAGCACAGCAAAGTGTTGACACTTATGGAGTTGGTACCATGCGTGGTGCTCAAGGAGGCAATAGCAGTAGTCAACAACCTCAACAGATGCATCAGTCACAAAGTTTGTGTGATCCATTTTCCATTCCTACAGAACCAAAACTTTACAAAACCGTATGAAGTCAACAGAAGACTGTAAAATTGATGTGGAAAGGGACAAAATAGAAGTTGGGTCGATACATTAGCAAATTTTTTATATATGAAGGTGTGGCTCTAAATAAAGCCAACTCTCATCATTTTAAGAATATGATTATTGAAGCCCAACGAGCAGTTATTTAATAAATTTATATATGACACATTTTTAT
Source organism: Prinsepia uniflora (assembly GCA_032719365.1). Classification (NCBI taxonomy): domain Eukaryota; kingdom Viridiplantae; phylum Streptophyta; class Magnoliopsida; order Rosales; family Rosaceae; genus Prinsepia; species Prinsepia uniflora. Next base: position 66,919,810 of record CM064866.1, read on the forward strand.
TTAGCATATGAAATAGCATTAAATGCTAACTTATGTTTTGGTTTGCAGGTGAATACGTGTCCACTCCTTCTCCATATGAAGTGAAAAATAAATATTTTCCTATGGAATATGAAGATATGACGGCGTATGTGGAGCAACAAAAGTGACACTGGGAAACTTATGGATGTACCATAATGTGTGATGGTTGGACCGGTCCAACGAAGTTATCCATAATCAACTTCATGATATATAGTAAGGGTTCAACTGTATTTCTCAAGTCAGTTGATTCTTCCAAAAGTCATAAAGACTATTTGTACATACAAAATTTGTTGAAGGAAGTTGTTGAGGAAGTTGGAGTAGAAAATGTTGTACAAATCGTTACTGATAATGAGTCGAACTTTAAGAAGGCTGGAAAAGAAATGATGAAGACATATCCAATCTATTGGACTCCTTATGCAGCCCATTGTATAGACCTAATATTTGAAGATATTGGGAAGAATGAGACAATGTCGACCATCATAAAAAATGCTAAGCAGGTAACTAACTACATTTATAATCATCTATGGTTACTAGCTCAGATGCATGAATTCGGTCAAGGAGACTTGGTTCGTCCTGGTGTAACAAGGTTCACAACCAACTATATTTATATGAACAGTATAGTTAAGCATAAAGTTGGCCTTAGAAGATTGTTTACTAGTGATCAATGGTATGGTAGCCCACTAAGTAGGAAAGTGGAAGGCAAGAGGGTTGAGGCTTATATCCTCGACCAAAGATTATACAGCATCCTTCGAATTGTTGATACAGAGGTAGTCCCAACCATGCCAACCATGTATGATATGTTCAATCGAATGAAAGAAAAGTTAACCCGTCTTAAAGGAAAGAAGTGGGTCCTCAAAATCATACATGAGCGATGGGAAAAAACATTAGTGCATCCCTTACATGCCGCTAGTATATTTCTATCTTATTGAACTTGTTAATATTTTATTTTATTGTTGTTTATTTAGAAATTTTCATTCATGATTTGCATCTTATTACTTGAATCCACGATATCAATATCAAGTAAGTGTTGGGCATGACTCCTACCTCGTCCAATCAGTTCAACAAGTATTCCTCAAATTGAATTCAAATGGGCAATTGGGTTTACAAAATTTTGGAATAGACGTAAGTTCACTACCATATATGAACCTTAATATTTTGGAATCTGTACATCTATGACATGATATTAACAGCATTCTTAATGTAGTTGATCAACTTTAGAGATGATCGGAAAACATTTCGTTCACCTATGGTTGTACAATCACGAACAACAATGCCCCTAAGTATATACTTGCATTTAACTTGATATTGTATGAATTAGCACTTTATAATGTCTCTTACATTAAACTTGATATTGACAGCGGAGTGGTGGGAACTATATGGCCAAGCTTCTCCAGTCTTACAAAAAATTCCAGTTCGTATATTATCACAAACGGCTTCATCTTCGGCATGTGAGAGAAATTGGAGTACATTTGCTTTAATGCATACAAAGCAAAGAAATCGTCTCGCATATTCAAAGTTAGAACAACTTGTTTTCTGTTATTATAACATGAAACTCAAGTTAAGAGATGAAGAAGCTGAATGTAGTAAAGATGTGGAAGAAGACTACATTGACCTTTTGGAAATTGCTGGTCAACACGTGGAAGGTAATGAAGTTGATCCACTTCAAGCATGGATTCTGCTAGCTCACTTGGATGATGATAAAGGAAGGCTTGACCCTCGAGCAGCCCATCTTGCTAGTGAACACAGTGTTAATGTCGATAGAGTGCTATCTGAAGAAGTGGAGAGTGAGGAAGCAGGAAGTGAGTGGGAAATTTTGTAACGACCAGGACATTCGGAAAAGGAAAATTTGGGAAAATTTGACGAAAATGATGATTTTGCCCCTAAAATCGGGCGAATGGTTGACTTTTGGTTTGAGTGGTCAAACGGACTTTGACCGATGACTGTGACGTAGTTTGGGACAACACGAGTTCATAGAAAGGTGACATGCTCGATTCTGACATTCGAGGAGAAAGTTATGATGTTCGGAAGTTCAAGGGTAATTCGGTAATTTGGTTAAAAAGGGGAAATTTGTTGACTTTTCAAACGACATGGAATTTTCACGTGATTCGAAGACCATTAGGAAGGTCTCGATGCCCTGAGTACAACGACAAGCGACACACAGAAATCGGACTTCAGACGAGTAAGTTATGATTCTAGAACGAGGAAGAGCATTTTGGTAATTATGTGGAGGAGGGGCAAAATGGTAATTTCCAAGGGTGCAGTTGAAACAGTCGTGAGTGGGTTTTGAGGGAATTTTTTAACTATTAGGTGAAAATTGTCATTAAGGAAGGATCAGATTAGTGGAGAGGTGGCAAGTGCATAGTGTGTATGTTAGTATGTCTGAATTGGAAATTGAACTGTGTTGGTGGAAATGAAAAACATAGCACTGGGGACTTGTTTATGCAACTGAGTGTTTTGAGCAGAGCACGGGTTGCATTTGATTAATTGAGTGTGGTATCTTAATCAATTCCTGGGGAGGATTGAGAGAACAGAGACAGAGAGAGAGTCGATCTTGTTTAATGTGAGATCAAGTGGTACTTGTGCCTGAACTCAGAGGTTGTGTGTGTGTTGGTATTTGTGTCCGAGAGTGCACAATGCGTGTTGGTGATTTTAAAACGATGTTGGTGTTTCTGAGGTGAAAACCAGAGAGTGAGAACAGATTGGTCATTCTTCCATTAGAGCAAGTCGGGTGTGAGCTTAGAGGCAGGCTGAGTGAGTGAATAGAGATGGGTTGCGTTGTGTGTGGGAGTGTTTAGTGGAATGACTGAATGAAGAGGGACTGTGAGAGATGAGAAATACTAGAGAGACAGAGAAGGAATCGTGGGCTGTTGTGAAACTTCAATCGATCAAACCCGTTTAATTTGGTCTGTGTGGGGTGATTATAGGCTGAGGATTGCTTCTTGGACCCTAAGAACCACGGTGGAGGCCACGGTGGTGGTCAGGGAACAGGTAAGTTTTCAAGTCCCCTTCTTTTCCAGGAATCGTTCAAAGTGGAATGGATGGTTTTGGAGAATTGTTGAGTGATTATGGTGACTCTTGCAGACGTATGAAGTTATTATTGAACTCTAGAACGTGAAGCCGTGATGGGAGAGCACCGTGGTGGCTGGAAACAGAAACTGAGATTTTTGAGTTTCGGGTTCGAAACTTGGGAGGTAAGATTTTCTACTTAATTTTCAGATTTTCTTAGGTAGATCGACTATTAGCATGGGACGAAGGTAATGGGATTGAAATGGCTGAAATTGGTTGAGAATTGGACGAAAACCGGCCATGCCGGTTCGAGTTGAAGAGACCGGTCTAAACCGGGTCAACCAGAGGTTGATGGTGACACTGTCGCTCGTGAGTTTCACGCGCAGAAGCTTCCAGACGCGCATGGGGGCTCGTGAAGGGTAGTTTGGGGAATCTTGCAACATGACTTTTAAAGTATTAGATGTAACGAACATTTTGGGATTGGTTTCGAGTCAATCAGACATAGTCTCGATAAGTTTTGGGATGTCCGAAGGTTTATGGTTCGGTTAAAAATAGTTAAAAATTCGGGAAAATTACGGGGCTTTAGTATGAACTTTGTGAAGTAGTTAGTGACCTTATTATGGGATTTGGACAGGTTCGGGGAAGCCGGTGATAGTGGATTGGCCGGGAACGGCGTAGGTGCACGCGTATCGAGGCAACGGTGAAATGTGTGTGAGTGGACTTTGTTTTCTAAAATTTAATGAATGCATAACTATTTCTATGATTTCTATGATTATGATTATGACTTATGGTAATTACGATTTTCGTATTGATACGTATTTCAATATGCAATACGAAATTGCACGTATTTCGAGAATGTTACGAATTTGTACGTTTTACGATATTTCGAGTATGTTGTGGTTTGACCGTGATTTTGGTGATTTGAATTGGGTATTTAAAATATGATTTGATTTCAAAGATGTAAAACGGATTTTGGGAAAAGCTATTTCGGGCTTGATGCTCAGTTCATAAAAGTGGCTTTGATGAACGAGATTTCGGGTTTCGGGAACTTGAAGGTGGATTTCCGGATTTGGGTTCGGGATGATGGTTCCGGATGCCGACTTATGGAATCATTATTGTGAATTCGGATTCGGGGATGGATGACGGATATGATTGGGGATTTGAATGTGAAATTCGGACATGAGTTCCATTTCGATTAAGTGTGATCTTGGATTTGACTTGGGAAATTGGTTTACGATGGGTTCTAGATTTGTTGTGATTTACAAATGGTTTTGGGTTTAAAGATCTGGTACTATTGCTGGATGATGTTTTGGGTTTAAAGACCCGGATAAGATATGATGGGGGCGGGCCCAAATTGGGTTTAAAGACCCGGATTGAGTTTAAAGACTCGGTTATTGTGATATCCCCCGAGGCCTATTGATTATGCTTTGAGTTTAAAGACTCGTTGATATCCCGGGAAGGCCTGATTATGCACATGGTTTTGAGTTTAAAGACTTAGGCGCACTTGCGATCCAGCAGATTGATTGACTTGTGAATTACTGTTGATTTCTGATGTTTTCGAATGTGTTGGGCAATAGCCCGGTTTATATAACTTGATGGATTTTGGGTTATGTTATATACTTAGCTTTTGATTCATGATTTTGGGCTGATGCCCTGTGTTTATGGTTTCAGGCTAAGGCCGAGGTTTGAGCAAAGGAAAATGATTTCGTTTTTCATACACGATTTTCTTATATTAGAAATGATTTTTGAATGCATGCATTGGTTTTACGTGGAGGGTTGAAACGTCTTTTCTGTAACATGTTTTAGAACTGATTTATTTTCGTCCACTCACACCTTTTGTGTTTTTATTGACCCTCCAGGTCGTGGCGCGTGGATCAAGGCTGATCGAGAGGCGGAGGCATAAGTGGGCACACGTATGATTATCCCTTGTTTGGCAAGTGCTGAGGGTAAATTGGGAACTTCAGTCGACTTGCCAGACGGGAGCAGGACCGGGCACGGTTATCAATGTCCCTTCGGGGACGGTCCTGTCAGATGTCTTCATGGGAGAGATTAATGCTTGATTCTACCGCTGGACGTGACTTGAGAGCTGATGCTACTAGTAAGGGACTACATCACAATAAATCTACAGATGATGATGATGATGATGATAGAGGAGATGATGTTGAGACAAATGATGAAGACAAGGATGATGGAGGGGATGATGACGAGGGAAATGAACATGTATCTGAAACATATGCACCCTTGAGCCCATTTACTGGAGAGGCATATTTTACTCATACCACTCAAGATTATGATCATGGTTGTAGAGAATGAGGAGTAGGAATCGGTGGTGTTGGAAAAGATTACACTCGGACACGCAACATATTTGAAGGTTATGGAAACCCATCTTCTGAGGATTCCATGGCAATTAGTTTTGAGTCAATGAGTTTGGGTCCAATTTCCGTCATTTTTGTTGACCGTAAACAATATTGTTATCGATACCGATATTTGGGGCTAGATATCCGTAAATTCGACTAGCGATATATCCATCGATATCGATATTTCAATCCTTGATCACCACATCCTCTCCAGGATCACACATCACACATAATGGTTGACGTTCGGAGGTTATCACCACATCCTCTTCAGGATCACACATCACACAGGATGGTCGACATTCGGAGGTTATCACCACATCTTCTCCAGGATCACACATCACACATGATGGTCGACGTCTGGAGGTTATCACCACATCCTCTCCAGGATCACACATCATATGTTTGGAGGCTACCATCATATCTTTTCTAGGATCACACATCACACATGATGGTTGACGTTTGGAGACTATCATCATATCCTTTCTAGAATCACACATCACACAGGATGGTCGACGTCCAGAGGCTATCATCATATCCTCTCCATGATCACACATTCCTACCAGAGGGCTTCTCCAGGGACACATAGTCACGTCACAGTCATATCAATCTCAAGAGGATGGTCTTAGTCAAAACATCTCAAATCACATACAGCCTCAGACCAAAATCAATCTCATAGGGCCTCTGCCCCAAAATCAATCTCAAAAATCATCTCGATAGGGCCCTCGCCCGAAACATGGTTTTCAAATACACATGGACTCACTCCCGGAGTCCAATGTCTTTCCAATATGGTCACAAGCACAAGCCCTAAATCTCATTTCCAAATAAAAACATTGTTCAATTTCACATTTGACTATACTCTAAGTCAAAACTTAGATCAACTAGGTCTCAAGCCCGAAATACTGATTTCAAGCATCCTCGTGAAATCGTTCAAAATCGCTAATCAAAACATCATTCAAATCATGATCCAACCAACATATAAAACATTTATGCATATTGCCAATCCAACCATATGCAAATATTGCAATTCAAACTATATTCATAAAACATTAAAACACATATATATACATGCATCATTTAGAAATTAAAGTCCAATCACAGACTGTCTGTGTTGCGCGCTCAAATCGTGTGTCGTAAGCTAGTCCGAAGCCAATCCACGGTCTCTGGGACGTCCGGGCCTATCAAATCCATACACAAAGGTCCCTAACCATTCATACAAGTCTAAATCATAAACCCTCAAAACTCTCAGAATAGTCAATGTGTCCCAAACAAGCTTTTCGAGGATTAAAACCTCCAAATGACTTATCAAACGACCTCCAATTAACCTCAAATCACCACCATTGGATTCAAATCGTCAAAACCTTTCGAACAAGACCAATTTGACCTCAAAATTTATACCCACGTGCCCTCACACGTTAGTCAAAGTCCATATGCGCCGTCAACGGCGGTCAACGCTGATGTCAGCTGTTGAAGTCAGCCTGACAACCCTGACATCTAACAGTCTGACAACCTGTCACGTGGCATACCCTGATTGGTGCCACGTGTCCTGCCACGTATCATTGACATGTCTGACATCTCTCTGACACACTACTATGTGACACCACCCCACTGGTCCACGTGGTCTGACAATGCTGACATGGACCTACCACGTCATCTGCCATGTCACGTGATAGATCCTAACACCATGCCACGTGGCACCTTCTCACTAGTCCACGTAGTCTAACATGGCTGATGTAGACCTACCTCGTCAGCTGCTAACTAGACCTGACAGCTTCTGACAGATCACCATGTGACACCACCTGGTTGGACACGTGGCCTGACAAGATGACGTGGACTGCCATGTCATCATCGTCTTCCTTTAGACGGGTCGACCCCTTTGACTATAACGGGTCAATTTGAACCGCGACCTCAAACCGACCAGAACTCAACTGTCCAGCCACATTTTTCCTCCATTTTTCAGCATTCAACTTGTCTCTCACCTAGAATTTAACCTATGGATTCATAACTAAGGAAACGTACCTGAATTTCCATGGCCAAGCTCAAAGCCCACGACCCACCTGCAACTTCGTCCCAGCACTTGTCCCTGCGTCGTTTCGATTCCATTTCCAACCCAAATTAATCGTACAACCTCACAGAAGCCAACCCTACCATTAGTTTGCAATTCCATGGCCTCAAATAAAAAACCTGAAAATCACCTCACGACTTACCTTTGTTTTTCTAGGTTTCACTTCCAGCCACCGTGGCTCCGCCGTCCTCCGTCATTCTTCTTCTCACTACCACTCTCCCTCACATCCTTTCACTCTCTATTTCTCTCAAACCTAAACAAAAGGGAGAAGGAAATATGGATGGGGTTTTCGGGTAGATGAAACAAGGAAGAGAGATGGTGCATGAATGTGGGATGATGGACCAATAGGATGAGTGACACTTGTCACTCATCCATTGGTCCAGATGAGATATTTTGGTTCCTTCCAAAACAAGCTAAAAGCCAACTTCCTTGATTTTTTAGCAATCGTAAATAGTACGTGCAATCGTTCTTGACCTGTAATTTTCTCGTACAATGTTCAATTTTGACGTGACATCTGTGTACAGACTCGTATCATATCGATCTACGTAATGGACCTCGATCCACGTGCCTTTGACCTCTCAGGTTAAAAGTTAACATTTTATCCTTATCTAGGGGCAAAAATGTCATTTTACCTCGATCGTGCGATAATTCTCGATTAATCCCGATTAATTCTCAATTAATCCCGTATGTTTGGTATGGTTTGTTACATATGCTCGACGAATAAGTACTTATTCGCCAATCTAGCCTACCTTTGCTCGACAGAGATATGCACATGTGCTGGGCAATGTTGTAAATATATATATTTTAAATATATTTTATATTTGTACAATTATATATTATTAATATATATATATATATATCTATATACTTAATATTAATATATATATATAGCCACTAGTTGAATTTGTTAAAGTTGAAAAAATTCCTACGATATCCTTCCTTAATAAATGCAATTAAAATAATAATAGAAAAATGAAAATTAAATATGTTAAATATAAAATTGAAGGATGTTCTTGACAACTTGTTAATCAGCGTCGGTTTCATTACCCCCTCCCAATCAACCTAGTCATTCGAGCTATGCGTACTAATTTATTCCTTGGCATAACTTTCAATTGGTTATAAGGTACCGAGATCAATAAAAATGCTATCAATCGCTACTGGTGGGGTGAGGTTGTCGGTCCGTACGCCTTCCACGTTTAGGGTAAGTATCAAGGAATCCTCCTAGTAAACAAATTGGTCATCTTCTGTTTCCCCATCAACTTCATGGTGTAGGTAATCCAAGTCCCATATATTTCTATGTGTCACGATCTTAGCTACTTTTCAACCAGCGCCAGCTTTTGGATTATCCACATATTAAACTTGTTTCTCTGTACTAGCCAGAATATAGGGATCACTCTCAAACCACCGGTTGTTTGTGCTGACAGAGGTACATAGATGATCTTTAATGATTCTGCTTGGGATACTTGGTTCCGTATCAAACCAATGACAATTGAACAAGTCCACTACCTAGCGGTCCGTATAAAACACTTTTACCACACTTGAACAAGACCACTACCTTTGTGACAAATGTTGGAATGCTGTTTAAGATGTCCAATATCTCATCACCAGACATCTCCCTTAGTCATGCATGTTGCTTTGTTTTACCATCACATGAGTTAGACTACATACACATCGATGATCCTAGGGTAGAAATCTTCTCGTACCAAAATAACATACCTTTGATGTGTGCCAAAAATAGGTTGTATCTGGTCCACATGTCTGGCAAACAAGATAGCCCTTGGTGCTCTATCCTGCCAAAAAACCATAGCAAGAAAATCATTAGTTTTCCAAATTATGGCTGCACTTGTCATATGTTCGAACATCTTTTTCCCACAAGTTGATAAGCTCATCAATCAACGGCTGCAAGTAACCGTCAATGGAATTACTCAGCGATTTGGGTCCTGGTTCAAAGTACTGTGGATTGTGAATTCTTTATTCATACATCTCAAAGGAGGCAAGTTATACGGAACTACAACTATCGGTCAAGTGCTATAAGGCATTGAAAAGCTCTCAAAAAGATTAAATCATCAGTAGCAAACCCTAATATGAGATTTCTTGGCTTTGTGGAAAAATCGGGATACATCTGATCAAATTTCTTCCAACCCTCTCCATCGACCAGATGCCTCAGTGAATCGTCATCTATGCATTCATCCTTGTGCTACCTTGACATGACCCGTGCTCGATTTCGTAAAAATTGGACTGATCATGCTCCTGTCTGACAACTCTTGTCATATAAAAGATTTCACCAATTTTAAAACTTAGTAATTTAACCAAAATAAATTGGCCCTTGCGGGGTCATCGCCCACATCTAAGGGTGGCAATTTTGACACGACTCGATACACGACTCGAAACCCGCACGAGATTTATCCCATCAACCCGCACGATTAAAATTTTGGGTCATTTTCGGGTCAACCCGTTATAACCCGTTTAATAAATGGGTGGGTTTCGGGTCAACTTGTTAACCCGCATAATGACTTGTTAACCCGTTTAATAAATAGGTAGATTTCGGATTAACATGTTAGCCCGTATATTGGCTTATATATTGACCAATTTAATAAACGTGTCATTACTAACCCGTATATGTACCCATTTATCTATCTAAATATCTATTAAATCTTATAATTTAAATAGGTTAAACCTGTTAAACGAGTCAAACGGGTTATAGGTTAAATGAGTTTTGAGTACGACTTGTTTATTAAATAGGTTATAAGGGTTACACGGGTTACGTGGGTCATTAAGAGGTCGAGTTCGGGTTGGACATTCTTGACATGATTATTAAACGGGTCGGGTTCGGGTTGAATATAATTAGGTAAAACAGAGTTCATGACACGACATGAACCCGACACGACCCGACCTATTGCCACCTCTACCCACATTCAACCCACTGACCCCAACAAGTAGGGAACGTTTCTAATTTGATGACATTTAACTCATTTTTGTAATATTGTGAATTTAAATGTAGACATATATCCATGTACATAACAACCATGAACAAAAACCATATGACCACATTCAAACTTTATATTTATTAAGTAGTTTATTAACACTCAAAATAATCATAGTTGAAATTCTAATTTTAACATGTGTGTTCTCCTTAATTACATCTTTGGAGATTCTCTATAAGTGTCCATAGTAAAGTTTAGCCATATAACAATTCATCAATGATTTAAGAAAGGTTTGTTACTAATAACAAAAGCACATAAATCATATAATCAATTTGTAAATAAATATGTACCAATGTAAGCAATCTAATTTTAATGGAATCATCCACATAAAACCATAGCCCTCAGACACTTGATCAATTTAATCAATTCTTTATATTTTAAGAACTAATTAGAAAGATATAAGCAAAATAAGATTAATAACCTTTTAAAATTTTGGACAAGCATAACTTCTTCATAGGATGTCCAATTGACCTCATTCTTGAACTATTGAACTCAGAACATAGAAAAATAACATTTTTCATTTTAACTGTTTTTTTTTCCTTTTCAGATTTCGACCAACGCGCCCTCATGCGGCGGGAGAAGTCAGGGACCGCTTCTGCACGTGGGCCTCACACGCCTGCACAGAAGTCATCTCTGGCTTCCCGTGGGTCCTATAATACGAGTCGCCCAACTCGACGAATCCAGCCATAACATCTTCATTTATGGTAAATATTCAAATTTAACTATAGTTAATGTATTTAGTACCATAAATATGCCCAACAATATCACCCCTTTAACCATATTCTTAAGTACCATAACTAATCTTTATATTTCCTTAACTCAAAATAACTTTGTATTAATATTCCTTATTTTTCAGAATGTAACAAAAAATATTAAATAACACTTAAAATTTTGAATAACCATAACTATCTCAAAATGTTATCCAATTAATGTCAGGACCCACCCCTAATCCCCCGGGATTAAGGGCTAAATCCAGCTCCCGTCTAACTTACGCATGACACGAAGGCTAAACTGACGTCCAACCTCCATGTGACACGTAAGTCGAACAAAGGATTGTCGAACCAACCGTACCGAAGCTTCCGGACTTCCCAGAGTGTGCCGAGCTACTGTGGATCGCGCGTGTGATGTCCCCGTCTCTCTCAACGGACAGCCCATACCGCAACAACCTGAAGGGTATCGAAAACACGAAAAGACTGCGAGTGGACAAAAATAAAGTATAATTTAGAAAACAGTTCAATAAAACAATTACATTTTTACCCTCCACGTAAAAACCAATGCATGCATATCCATTCAAATCATGAAACCATTCATATCAAAAACCATCAACGAAAACCATTATCAAAACCCGTATCAAACCTGTTATTCAAATCCAGGCCTCAGCCTTAAATCAATCTCAAATCCGGGAACTCAATCCCAAAACCATCGAAAACCATTTCATCCGGGCCACTGCCCAAAACATCGAAAACCAGTAAAAAACATCAATCATACAAGTTTACTGGATCTCAAGTGCGCCCGAGTCTTTAAACTCAAAACACAATGAGGAAATAGCCAGGCTTTCCCGGGATATCCGAGTCTTTAAACTCAAAAAACAATCACAGGCCTCGGGGGGTATCATATCCGAGTCTTTAAACTCAAAACCATACCGAGTCTTTAAACTCAAAACATCAATCCAGGGCCCTCCCCCCGTCAATCAATTCGAGTCTTTAAAGTCAAAACCAGATCCAGTGGGTTTTTCTCTTTTCTTTTCTGGGTCTTTAAACCCAGAACCATTTTTCATTAAATCGGTAAAAACCATAGAAATTCCTCATCCGAATTCGCAACAATGATTCCGTAAGCCGGCATCCGGAACCACTGTCCCGAACCCAAATCCAGACTTCCTTTCCAAATCTTAAAATCGAAATCTCAATCGCATGAATAGGGCTCCAAGCCCGAAATCACCTTTCCAAAATCCATTTCAAATCCTTGAAATCAAATCATATTTCAATTCCCGATCAAATCATTAAAACCATAGTCAAATCACTCGATCGTTCGAAAACTCGTAAAATGTGAAATTCGGTAAAATATCTCGAAATACGTGCAAAATCGTAAATCAGCAAGATCATAAAGCAAATCATAGAATCACGTATGAAAACATATTAAAACACATATGCATGCATTAAGAGTTAGAAAGAAAAGTCCACACACAGACTATTCCGACGTCGCCTCGATACACGCGCACCTACGCCGTCCCCGGCCATTCCACTATCCTCGGCTTTCCCGAACCTGTCCAAATCCCATAACGAGGTCACTAACTACTTCATTAAGCTTATACTTACTTTCCCTAATTTTCCTGGATTTTAAACGTAATTAAACGGAACCCTAAACCTTCGAACTCTTAAGACTAACCCGAGACGTTGTTCGATTGCCTCGAAACTTGTCTCAACAGGTTCGTTAAAACGATTAGACTAAAAACCATGTTGGACACTTCCCTGGATTCTACCCCACGCGCCCTCACGTGCCGCCCAAAGGGGCTGTGCGTGGGCTTCACGCGCCTGCAATAGGGGGTACTATTCATCATCTTCTTCGACAGTCACCCGGTCTGAACCGGCGTGACCGGTTCTCCGCCGTCTTCCACCCGTTTCCGTTCCTTCTTCCACCAAAAAACTTCGTCCTCTTCCTAGCAACTAATTCCACTAATTAAAACACAACATTACTGCCTCAAACCCATCTCCCAAACTCGAACCAGAAACCATCCAAAACCCCTGTTTCAGTTCCCGACCACCAGTTCTTCCCCCCATCACGGCTTCACAACCTTAAGGTTCCTAGGGAACTATTACACCTATTAGAACCCATAGGAGTGCTCGACTTGACCTCAAAACTCAGGACTTTAACTTTGAACTCAAACTGAAAAACAGGGGAAACAGAGGAAACCTGAGAAATTACCTGCTCCCAGACCGCCACCGTGAGCCCTTCGTACTCCATTGAATCCACAAGGCCCTTCTCAGATCACTGAATGCCACCACAAGTTCAATTCGATGGTTTGATCACTTGAGGTGCACAGCCGTGCACGGTGATCCTCTGTTCTTCTACGATTTCCTCACCACTCACAACTGTTTCCTCTCCTAACTTTCACCCAGAATCACTCACCATTCTCTCAACTAATATCTGCTCATACTCACCAGGTCACAAGGCCTCACACCTCCCTGCAATCGATCAATCTTTCCTCTCAATCTCAGCCTTTGTTTTCCTCTCAAGCACGACTCAAAACACCTACACAACCCGTTTAATTTAAACCGGGTAGTGGCTAGAAGCCACTAGACACAGACCACGTGTCCAAACCCTGTGGTCCCAAACCCAAAATATCCAACCAGCTCTGTACACTTGTCCCAATCTGATTTGCACACATCCCAAGGCACAAAAAGACCAAAATACCCCTAAATGTCCAAATTACGATTTTACCCTTAACCGTTCTAGACCCATATCTCACGCATCTGATGTCCGATAAAGGCATGCCGCCTGTCGTTATACCCAGGACGACGAGATCTACCTAACGGTCTTTGGTCTACGTGTGAAATCCTTGTCATACAAATAGTCAACTTTTTCCCTTTATGTAACCAAATTACGGTAATGCCCTCAACCTTCTGAACATCATAACTTCCTCCTCGGATGTCGGAATCGGGCGTACCACCTGTCTACGGACTCGTGACGTCCCAAACTACGTCACGGTCATCAGTCAATGCCCCAATTGACAGTCTGAACTAAAAGTCAACATTTTTCCCATTCTAGGGGAAAAATTGTCATTCTGCGCTAAAAGTCCAAACGCAACCAACTAACCACCGATTACTCTAACTAATCTGGACTCCCGGGACGGGTCGTTACAATTAACCCGATAATTACACCAATAAATTCAGATTTTAGAAACAAACAACTTTCATGTTGATCATACCACTGAGAACCACCGCAAGTGTGCTCACACGCCGTTGTAGTCCTCTGCGAGTGGCCTTCATGCGTGACTGCAGTGCAGTCGTGAGGCTACTCGCCTCTATCTTCCAGCTGAATCCTGGTTTCGGGTCATCCGACCCGTGATCTCTATCTGGCCGTATCTTCGCCATCTCTCAATCAATCTGATAAGACACCTTGATCCACACGCACGCGCGCGCGCACACACACACACACACACACACACACACACACACACACACACACACACACATACACACACACACACACACACACACACACACACACACACACACACACACACACACACACACACACACACACACACACACACACACACACACACACACACACACACACACACACACACACACACACACACACACACACACACACACACACACACACACACACACACACACACACACACACACACACACACACACACACACACACACACACACACATATTAGCAACGTTCCGAGCCGTTACATATTCTTGCATGCATGGATCTTCACGTACCATAAACTGTGATCCTTTAAGAGTTTCTTTAAGTTTTAATGATCTTTATAGAGACTATGGTCTTCAGGTAGCATTTGGATGATGATTTCTACCATGTGATCAAAATGTTTGTTCGTTTGATTATACTCAATTTTCATGTGTATCAATTCCACAACTGCCCCTAGAACCAAAAAAGATTTACAACCAGGGTATAATTTGTGCTGAGCTTTTTTCAACAACCTCATATAATGGAGATCCGACTATTCAAGTTAAGACCTAGGGGCATCATAATCCATATCATTAGATATGGGAGGAAAAACATCGGTTAATATCTCCAAAAATTGATCATTATCACACTGATTATCTGAATCACTTTCATCCCGATAGGTCCCGAGAACTGAAGTTGTCGATGCAGTAAATTTTTTTTCATCATGATAAATTCATTTAGTGTAGTTATGTACGATCTCATTTCGTGCCAGATGCATATGGACATCATTCAAAAACATAAAATAACTGTTTTACATTTACTACACAAACACAAGATGCGCCTTTGATCACTACAATGACTACGTGCAAATACGATGAAGCTATCAATCCCATCCAAATACTAATAAGAAGATCTATCCAACATTTTCATATAGCCTTTATCCAATGTGCATGCTTCCACAAAATGGAATCAATAAAGTAAATGTGTTAATATTGTCTCGTAGTTGGAACAAGTTAATATCAAAACTTGCTTGTTTACTTATGCCTCCGGTGTTAGGACCCGACCCTCCTTGGTCAGGACCCGACTCATCTAGCACCATATTGTCCGCTTTGGCCCTTGCCCTCATGGTTTTGTTTTCGGGAGCTCATGGTGCAACTTCCTAGGGGGTCACCCATCATGGAATTGCAACAGCCTCAAGTCGCTTAACTTTGGGGTTCCAATCTCCCCCAAAGCCACTTGAGCTCCCAAAAGACCTAGTGCTAGATAGGTGTGTGCCTACACCTTTAAGGCACACCACCATTCCCTTTCCAGACAATTACCCCTCGCAGGAATGTGGGATCTTTCACCGATCCCTCCAGGACACGGGTCTTACAATCCACCCCCCTTAGGGCCCAGCATCCTCGCTGGCACACTTACCGGTCGGGGTCTAGCTCTGATACCAAATTGTCAGGACCCGACCCTCCTTGGTCAGGACCCGACTCATCTAGCCCCATATTGTCCGCTTTGGCCCTTGCCCTCACGGTTTTGTTTTCGGGAGCTCATGGTGCAACTTCCTAGGGGGTCACCCATCATGGAATTGCAATAGCCTCAACTCTCTTAACTTTGGGGTTCCAATCCCCCTCAAAGCCACTTGAGCTCCCAAAAGACCTAGTGCTAGATAGGTGTGTGTCTACACCTTTAAGGCACACCACCATTCCCTTCCCAAACCATTCCCCCCTCGCAGGAATATGGGATCTTTCACCATTCCCTCCAGGACACGGGTCTTGCATTCGGTGATTTAAACTTATCCAATTTGAGAGTGCATATTCTGTGCTATATAGTTTGCGACATAGGAGTCTAAGTTTCAATCGAGGAAATTTCGGCAGCATCACCCTACAGTTCTCCAAATGTACGACTTAGGTATTTTAAACGAATATCTAGTATGCATTCAGAGAAAATTTAGGGGATACAAACCGAACTTTCCATGATTGAAACCTAACCACAAAGATAGCAAACTACACAACACATAGTTGTGCACCCCCATACTATTCGAATAAATGGACAATTCAAGAGTCAATCAATCCAATTCATTGACTCTCAAAAGGGTCTAAGGTTTTCTATTTAATTTCATTATAAAAAAGGAATTGACGATTTGGCCCTTAGGGGTCAATGGTTGAATTTTTGTGACAGGACCCATCCCAATCCCCCGGGATTATCGTGGGAAATGCCTGCTCCTGTTTGACATCGCGTGTCAGACCAGGGATAACCTTGTCACCTGCTCGGAGTCCATCAGAGTACGCCAGGATCGACGGTGGCATGTGATGTCTCAATCTCTGCTATAGCCCGCATCCGCGATCAACCTTAAGGGTATTAAAACCATAAAAGCTGTGAGTGGACAAAACAACAGTTTATATGATTTATATCGAAAAGACATTTATACCCTTCACATAAAAGCATGCATGCATCATAAACCATTTATTTCAAATACTTTCTCGAAAGCAAGACGTGTTGCTTCCCAAAACAAAACACAGTGAAAAATGTTTCTCAATCGAAGCCAGTACCTCAGTAGGGTCTCAGCCCAAAACCAGATAACACAAATAGAACCTCGGCTCAAACCATAGAGCACGTGGGAACACATCCCATGGGAACTCATCCCAATATCAGTCATGATTCTAATCTTAGCACATGTGCATATAGCTTAGGACCGCTCACAATCCCAGCATGTCGGCGTGAACACATCAGTCACTGCGACTGTCTCTAGATCATCATGAACGCATCTCCGATCGATCTCATAGGATACCATAAGCACTCCTAAGTCGAACCTCCCTCGGTCATTGCTTCTCGTGACTACTCGACAACAGTCAGTGCATTGTGAATTCTCTAGAAGGAACACATCTGTAGTCCAGAGGCAAGCGTCACCATCATCAATACGGCCTCAAAACACAGAACATCACCAAATGGGTCACATCCCAAAAACCAGTGTCCAACGACACTTCATATCCCAGGATTCTTCGAATCCTATAAAATCCATGACTGGGTCTCATGCTCGAAATATCTTTCATAAACTCATAACTGGGTCACAGTCCGACTTATCTCACGTTTGACTACACTCTAAGTCAAACCTCAAATCAACTGGGTCATATGCTCGAAAGATATTTTCAAACTTGAAAACCAGTTCTCATTTCCAGAACACTTTCAAAGCATCGTTGAACTAGGACTCATGCCCAAATCTCGACTTCACGCATCTCCGTGAAATCCTCCAAAATCGTAAGCAATTCCTCGGTTTCACGCCTCTCTGTGAAACCCTCAGAATCACATAAAACACAAACACGTAGTATACTCGACCGAAGCCCAAACATCATATAAAATAGAAATCTCAGACTACGTGCAATAACGTATTTTCCTCTGAAAATACCAAAAAATTCATATTCAAATCACATGCACTCATGGTATCTCAAATCATGTCTATAAATACATATAAAACATTTATGCATGCATCATATTCATAAAACAAAGCCTACTCACAAACCGTCCATGATGTGACTCGATACACTTGCCATAAACCTCTCTAGGCTAATCTGACATCTTCTGGTCATTCAGACCTGTCCAAAATGCACACAAAGGTTACTACCAACCTAGACAAGTTCATATCAAGAATCCCCAACATTCTCAGAAAAGTCAACGTGTCCCAGACACGCTTCCCTAGGCTTTAAACCTCAATTTGATCAACCTAACGATCTCTGATCGACTTGAAACCACCACCATTGGATTCGTATCGTTGAAACCTTTAAAATAGTTTTGGTCCTACCTCAAAATGAGTGCCCATGTGCCCCCATGCGAAGGTCAAAGTGACAGGACCCGCCCTGATCCCCCTAGGACCACCCGGGGACGTGCCCTCCTCCCTTCTGACACCCGACCTCAAAATACCAAAATTACCCTTAGGAATTCAAATGCATAAAGAAAATCCAAATTTAAATCATACATAGCACGCCACACAAAATATCCGAATACAAATAGTGTCAGACAAGGGATAGTTCCCGAATACAGTTTATTGAGCACGACTCTAGACATTCTACGTGCCAACCTACCCAGCAGTAGGCTTCAGGTGTGCAACGTAAACCTATGCCTCTTCCTCGGGATCCTCCTCCTCTTCCTCCTCAACATCACCACCTGGAGGGGTAGTAAAACAACAAAGGTGAGTGGACCAAAACTCAAGGTTTACAAAATAGTTTACCATCTCGAAAACATATAGATTTTCCCCTTCGTTTTTCGAAAAGCATGCATCAGTAACAAAAGCCACAAAATCATATAATCATAAGCAGAATAATATCAACATAATATAATCTCCGTCACTGCACTATACATCCCAACCCTAACATCCCAGATGCCCGACGTCCCAGACGCCCAATAAGGTCACAGTCCCAAGGCTACGCGTGCCACCCGGGGTCTCAATCCCGAGTCCAAATCCCGAACCCAGTCCGAGTATGGCATTCTAGATGTCTGACGTCCCAGACGTCCAATAGTAGCAATCCTGCTCCTGAGTCACTCTACGGTCCGGTCCCTCCGTAGAATGACTCCTCACAGGCAATGCGCTGTAACCACTCCGGGTACCTACATCCAGAGGAGACAGTATCCTAGGGTAGATCTATATAGTGCAGTACCAAAGATAAATATCGAAATCCATTATACATATACATGACTCAAAACCGTGCATAAACAACCAGACGGGTCTCATGCCCAAACATCGTAATACGTGCCATAAATCATACTCAGGATAAATAGATACTTTTACTTGAATCACATATAGATATAATAGAAAGTAAAACAGTTATGCATGCCGAGGTTTAGTGAAATCAAAGGCCTACTCGCAGTACAATCCTGCTGCAATCCCGAGCGTAAAGCCCCGTCCAAGTGTTAAAGTACGATTCCTGTCATGTCCAAAGCATACGTAAAGGTCACTTTAAGTCCCTACTAAACAACTAAGAAACCCTAGACTAAAACCGGCCCGGGAAATCCGTCCGAACACGCTTCCCAAGGCTTCAAACCCTAATTTGACCAACCTAACGATCTCCGATTGACACGAAACCACCGCCATTGGATTCGTATCGTCAAAAAAATGGTTCTGGTCCCACACAAAACACTGTTCACATGCGCCCCCATGCACTGGTCAACTCTGTGGTCAACTGTGCTACAGTAATGCTGACGTCAGCATGACATCATCACTGACAGTGTCAGAGGACACGTGTCAGTAGTCCATTGGTCCCTGGTCTGACTGTTTTCTAACATGATTACGTCATCATGACGTCACTGCTGACGTCATCATGATGACGTCATCAGCTACAGTAACCGGGTCTGAGAACCGGGTCACCATAGAGCCACGGTTCAACCCGATCAGTTCTCATCAACGTGACCACCATTTCTGGTGGGATTTGTTCCTATGAACTCGTCACAACATGCTCTATGGTTATGTGAAATCAAAACGAGACTTTAGGTTGAGGAAACCACCTGAAAATCGACGGGAAGACCGGCTGCCAGCTCTGGTCGTCTTCTCTGGCGAGTCTTCAAGCTTCCAGCCACGAGTCTTGGTCCAAAATGGTCGTCTAGGTCCCCTAAGTATGTCTCAAAAGCAACCAAACAATTTTAACGTAAAAAACGAACGGTTCGAGACAGGGAAGGAAATCGGGGTCTCACGGGTTTCAGAGCTTACCGCCGCCGTGTCGTCGCCGTGGCCCATCCAGTCAGGGTCTGAGTGGTCCTAAGGTTGTAGTTAACCTAACCCTAGGTTAGTTCGAGTCTAGGGGTGAAGGTTTGGACGTTTTGGATGGTTTTGGGCTGTTCGGGTTCCTTCTAGGGTCTAGGGGGTTTCTGGGTTGCGCCGCCGTCCGTGGTGGTGGTGGCCGGTGACTGGGGGTGGCTGTTGGCTGCCTGGTGCTGCCTGGTGTGTGAGGTTGGGTGGTGAGGTGCTGGTGTGTTTGTTCGAAGGGTGAGAGGGTACACGGTTTTGAGAGAATGAAAATGTGAGAGTGAATCTCTGATGGTTTAAAACAGAATGAGTAGATGGAATCAAGGGCTGAGATTGAGTCTAAGTATAGGATGAAGGGTGAGGATTTGAGGAGATAAACTAATTAATTAAGTAAATGGCCAACATAGATCTTTGTTTTAAGGAATGTAGGGGATAAGTGACACGTGTCACTCACCCAAGGGTCCAGATTGAATTGATTAAAGTGATCAGATTCTATTATTTTAATATTATTTTAATTCGGTTCTCGGTTAGTTCGGTTAATCGCGTTTATGTCCGTGACCATAACTTTTTCGTCGTACGTCCGATTTTGGCGTGCCGCCTGTCTACGGATTCGTATTGACGCGATCTACGTAACGGTCCTTGGCCCTCGTCCATTGGACTTCCCGGGTCAAAAGTCAACATTTGGCCCCTCTTTGACCAAATTACCAAAATATCCCTCGACTTCCGAACATCACAACTTCTTCCTCGAACGTCGGAATCGAACGTGCCACCTGCCTATGAACTCGTGACGTCCTAAACTACGTCACAGTCGTGGGTCAAAGTCCTAAATATTTCCCGAGGCAAAAGTCAACTTCCCTCCCCCCCAAGGGGCAAAATGGTCATTTTACAATAAAATAATAATTATGAAAGTTCGAGTCGTTACACAAAGTGGATGGTCAATGTTAACCAAAAAGTCAATGCTAACGTCAATAAAGTCAACGTTGACGTCAGTGGTCAATGGTCAAAGTTAACACTAACGTCAATAGTGACATCATCGCTGACATCTGACACTGACACGTGTTAGTCTGACATGTCAAACCTAACAGGATGACGTCATTGATGATGTCATCATCCATGTCCTCTATTCAGGTCAACCTAGATCCCTGCAACCGGGTCACGCAGACCCACGGACCCGACCCGGTCTGTTCTTCCAACTCTAGCCACCAAAATCGATGACGTTGGTCCCAGTGTGATCGTCCAATCATCCCTAATCGATCTATGGCTTCAAAAACACTTAGAATAGGCTAGGATTTACGTGTTCAATTTGATTCTCACGGCCCAGTTTTCATGCCTCCATCCAAGGCGTTCCCACCATCCTCTGTCACCCCAAAACGTTCCTACCAGTACATTTGAGCTCCACAGACCACACCAAATCATTAAAATCGATCCTAAACAACCTAAAACGAAATTCAAAAAATTTGAATATAAAAGAGTTTCGGGTTTACCTCTCCCGTTGCCTCCTCCGCCGTCCACAGTGGCCCTGCCACCCCTTCGCCGTCTTCTGGTCTCTCAGTCTCTCAGTCTCACCCAAGCATCATGGGGAAGGGAGGAATGGGGTTTTGGTTCAACTGGGTTTCAGGTTTGGTTCGAATGAAACAGAGAGGGAGTGGGTGCATGTATGTGTATTGGGAGCAATGGATGAGTGACACTTGTCACTCATCCATTGGGCCTGAAATATATATCTAGGGACCACAACAGGACAAATGTCGCTCGTCTCGTAAAACGTGCAATAATTCCTTGAACATTCTGTGACCTGTAACTTTCCCTTCGAATGTCCGATTTCGATGTGCCGCCTGTCTACGGACTCGTATCGACTCGATCTATGTAACGGTCCTCAGTCCACATGCATTGGACCTCTCAGGTCAAAAGTTAACTTTTACCCTCGTCTAGTGTCAAAAACGTAATTTCACCCTGAATGTCCGATGATCCTCGACTAATCTCCTATTAGCCTCACTAATCCTCGATTTAATCTTAATTAATTCTTGAAATTTGGGAAGGGTCGTTACAATCTTCTCTCCTTAAAGAATTTCGTCATCGAAAGTCAAACTAGCTTAACTTCACAACGAAACCGTGGAAATCCAACCCTGCCTCCCACTCGGGAACTCTCGTGTAAACGTACACATCCGACACAAACCACACGTCGACTCGTAAGTCTCACTCGAGACACTGACACTCGTCGATCTCACCTGTCACTCACTTCGACAGTTCTGATATACTAAGCTGATATCGAATCGGCTTTTCAGCCTGATAACCCTTCTCATCCGACAATCAAAGTTGACATCCTACTCAGCGTCCGATCAGACACACACATCCTATAAATCCTACTGTCACAATGGCACGAATCGCACCTCGCAGGCCATACTCAAATCTACGGCATTTAACGGCATCGGTACTTATGTCAGTCAACTCCTTCGTTTTCCCATACTCATGCTGACTCTCACTAGAGTCCCATCACCATATACCAGTCTGAATCTGTCGGATACCGATTCATTCCATTACAACAATGTGCCAGATTGACTTTGTACGGAAGCCAATCCCATCGACAATTATCGTGACCAGCTGGTAACCCCCGGCTCCACTGCGCTTTCGTTGCTCTACAGGCAGTACGTCAAAAATCAAAAATCAACTTGAGTCCGTAGACAGGTGGTATGTCAAAAATCAGGCGGAATCTTGAGTCCGTAGACAGCTGGCGACTTCGTTTTCACATTTTGCTCCGGGTATTTTTTGGATTTTTCGTGAGACTGTTACGTAGGACCTGGAATCTTGAGTTTGTAGACAGGCGGTATGTTAAAAATTAAAGATCGAATGAGTCTTTTACGAGTTAGCCAGATGTATTTTGGTAATTTTGACAATAAGGGTATTTTGATAATTTCACATGAGAAGATATTTTTTGGATTACATGAGATGGTGAAAAGTGTCCACCTTATCACTTTATCTCTCTCTTTGTGCAATGACTTAGCATAATATATATATATATATATATATATATGTGTGTGTGTGTTGTTTGTGTGGGTGTTCTTGTTTTAAACCTGTGAGGAAATCCAAGAAGGAGGGAAATAAGAGAAGAGAGTAGAGAGGGAGGAAAACCCAAAAAAAGGAAGGAAGGAGAACCAATGAACTCGAAACCCAAAGTTTGAAAAACCATAAATCCATCCTTTGAATAATTTTAAGCTTCCAAACTTGAAACTAAGGATTCCAAGCTCTTAATTGAGTTCCTCGGATGTATTGGGCTAAGAAAAACTGAAGGTTTGGAAGTGGGAAAGCTTGGAAAGCAAGCTTGAAATGTGGTTGAAACTATTGGAGCATTTTCTGGAAAATCGAAGTAAGTTCTTCATGTTGTGGCATATTAGAACTCTTCTTAGGATTTAGTAGATGAAGATTGATTATTGGAACATAAAAAATGGTTAAGAAATGAGGAAGATATGGTCGAGTCGTCGAGTTGGGTCAGAATTGCAGACTCGGTGGGAGGTTCAAGATGACCATGTCGCGTAGAGAGTAAGGGCGACGCATCAGAGCATAGCTCACCGCCTCAGTTTTTAGCCAATATGATTTTTATAGTATTCGATGTCACAAACACGTTGACACATATTTTGAGTCGATTGGATGTCGTCTCGAGGTAATTTTGGGTATCCGAAGTGTTTTGTTAAGTTTTAAATTCGCATTTAATCTCGAGAAATTAGGGGATTTAAATGTAAGATTTTTTTGGATGATAGTGATGCTTGGTGGTAATTTTTACAGATGGTAAGATTTTTGGATTTACAGGGGAACATGCAGATCGATATTTAGCTATGTGGAAAATGTGTGGATATGAATTTTAGATGATTATTTGATCTTTTTTTGGATTTATCAATTGATTACTAGACATAAATTTTATGGTAATTTTTTGGAAATGGGTTTTTTTGGCTCATACCCTGTTTTGAAAGTGTTTGGTCTTGATTTTGAGTCAAGGATTTGCGTTAAATGAGTTTACTTGATTTTCTAAATTTTTTTTCCACTATCAACCATCCTCAAATATAGTCAGTGCTCAAACATATGGAGCTTGGGTCCGTGGATCCTGAGGTTGGAGGTATGACATCTTCTAAATGGAAGTAGCCTGAGCCTTGGGTAGCTTCCCAGACATCACTGATTCTGGAGATGGGACTTAGACGTCCGGAGTTCGGCACCGCAGATCCTGAGGTTGTGAGGTTGTTTATGTAGATAGGATATTCAAATGGAAGAGGCTAGGTTACTGAGGATTGATTGGTTGGTTGGTATTGAATAAGATGGTTTGATTTATTGATATTTTAACGACCCTTCCCGAATTCCAGGATTAGATTAGTGACGAATCATGATTAGTGAGGCTAATCCGTGATTAGTTGGGCAAAATCGGACGAACGATGCGAAATGACCGTTTTGCCCCTGGTGGTGGCAAAACGTTGACTTTTCAATCGGGCGGTCAAATGGACTTTGACCGATGACCATGACGTAGTTCGTGACGTCATGAGTTCATAGACAGGTGGCACGTTCAATTCCGACGTTCGAGGAGGAAGTTATGACGTTCAGAAGTTTAGGGGCATTTTGGTAATTTGGGTGAATAGGAGGTCAAATGTTGACTTTTTGACCAGGAGGTCCGATGGCCGAGGGCCAAAGACCGTTATGTAGATGGGGACGATACGAATCCGTAGACAGGCGACACGTCGAATTCGGACGTTCGACGGCGAAGTTACGGTTCACGGAAGTTCCAAGTTACTATTCATGACGACACGTTTTACGTGGACAGTTTGTCTTTAGTGGGCCCAGTTGTTTTTTAGCAACCAATGGATGAGTGACAAGTGTCACTAATCCACTGGACAACACATTACATACATGCAATTCACCGTGCATTTTCATTTTCTTCGTTTAAACACACACCCATCACCCGATCTCACCCAACCATTCAAACCAATCCAACCCAATCCCAGAGGAGCAGGCCTGAGTGACCAGAGGGGTCGTGAGAGACTAAGGATGGCTGCTGGGCGGCCAGAACCGCCGTGGACGGCGGCGTGGAGGCAAAGAACCCGTGTGGGTGCACGGTATGGCCATTTTCCCTTTTAATTTGATTTTGATGTTATGGGTGCTTATGGACGATTAGGATGAGTTTAGGGGGTTAATAGGAAGCTATTAGGAGGGTTTTCGGGGTGGTTGACGGCTGAGCAGCCATGTAGGCTGATCGGGAAAAATCGAACCGTGAGGTTCAAATTGGACC
>CM064866.1:67545868-67713082 GCA_032719365.1 Prinsepia uniflora
TCGAATTAGGGATCAAGTAAAGTCGAGATACTGGATTGGGATTCTAGAAAAGTTAGGAGTGATGAGCTATTGGGTTGACACTCTGGATATCAGATGGTATGGTTAACATTGTTGTTAACGACCGAGGTCTGAATTACCCAACAAGGCTATACCTTTCATCGGGGTTAGTGCGTTGGTGTGGGTGGTGACCTATAGAGGACAAATTTTTTTTAGTTACATATCATTTATCTGACGGATTCTTGTACTAGGATTTAGGGTCCCAAGGGCATTTTCGAACTTTTGATTAGTTGTCAGATGGGAGTAGCACTAGACACGATTATCAAAGTGATTTCAAGAGGGATCTTATCAATTGGTGTTAGAACAAACCGGGCAGTGTTGTTCTGAGAATTCCACTAGAAGGTATAGCTTTGATTATGGTTGTTGGACATACAGTGAGTGAACATTTATTTTATAACTTGGGATGCATGCATATGTAATTGTTTTAAATTTTTTAATATGTGATACAAATTGGAATGGTTTGAATAATTATTCTAAATGTTATTGGTTGTTATTAAATGATTTATGGTTTTTAGAATAATTATTTGACATATAATTATGGATAGATGCTTTATGTCTTGTGGAAACAGTGTTTTAGGCTGAGGCCTAGGTTGAAATGTTTTGACTTGGTTTTAAGTCAATGATTTGTTTTAGAAGTAAGATTTTGGATTTATTCTATGTATTGTTTTTCATAGTTGATTATGCTCGATGATATGATATACATCTCCAGATGTGACTGATTCCGGGAATGCTACAGAATGTTTCGGATCTTAGAGAGGCCATAATATGCACCTGGATGTACAACCAGATCCCAGGGAGACCACCCGGACGCCGCCACCCAGACGCTGTTAGATCCCATGGATGCTACTTGGTGTTATGATATCTGCTAGATGGCGAGATGTCGGAGTTTCTAGGGATATTACTTGGACATTTGGTGTATGACTCTACAGATCCCGATGCTAACTACGACATTTTGGACATCCGAAATTTGACTCCACGGGTCCCGAGGCTATCTATGCATAGTACATGTTATTGACATGTTGCAAGAAGGTAGCATAGGTGTTACTCTGCAGGATCCTGAGGTTGTTACTCAGACATTATAGGTAGTCTACAGGATCTCGAGGAAACAAAGATATGAGTAATACTAAGGAGACTCATTCCCAGGGGAGATAATACATGGGCTTGGACTTTGAGCAGTTCTTGGGAATACCTCCCAGATGTTGACTCGTTCCTGGGGGTATGACTCGGATGATGCAATAGTTTTCAATTCCCAAACTTGTCTAGTAAATCGAGAATTGGATGTATTTGATTACAAATTCTTGTGTCCAAGTTTTCCCGATAACTTTATACACAGGGGTTTCAAGGAATATGGGCCATATGCATTTTATATGCACTACTTAATTTTTTTGGGTCCCAAGATATATGATTTTATTTATATCTGAGATCTGGGTGTTTATGACTTGTCACAGATGTTTTGTATGCATGCATCGTTCATTAAATGGTTTTCGTCCACTCACACTGTACCTCCAAATCATTTTGAAATGGTAATCAAGCAATGTACTAGAGATACATGTGCAATTGGATCAGATTGGGACATGAGACAGACCCTGGATTATTTGTGTCGAGCATTGGATACTGAAATTCTAGGGAGGAAGACTTCTGAGAGTTCTGTTATAGAGCGAGCTCAGAAGCTTGGAGCCATAGTTTTCACTGGCGAAGGGAATTCAGACAGGGCAGATGAATGGAATCCTCGGCTGGAGCGAGTATTCAATATGATGTGATGCCTCCAGAAGATATGGTGGGTTTAGCCATGTTCTTGTTGGGTGGTTTTGCATAATGGTGGTGGCATAGACTGAGGATGGCAGGTTGGGACGTCTATATAGTTATCTGGGAGGGTTTCCATGAGGCAATTTTATCCTAGTTCTTACCATAACACGAGAGAGGTGCAACTCTTGCAATTTCAACAAAGGGGACATAAAGGTTGCTCAATATAAGCAGAGATTTCAAGATTTTTCCAAGTTCGAACCGGTATAGGTAGCAAATGAGGTTGAAAAGTGTAGACGATTTGAGTTTGGTTTGAGAGATGAGATCAGAGTTTTAGTGGCAGTGTGATCATATGCGTCTCTCAGAAACTTTTTCGATGTTATTACTAGAGTTAAACTGAGTTTACCGGTTCATCAGCAATTTGAAGGTTCTGGTCGATGTCAGGAGTATTTATCTTTTGAACCTTCGAACCAAAGATTCTGAAGAAGGATAACTTTAGCTCTAGATATTCCATAAGTAACCGAGGTGGTCGTGGAGCTGGTCGAGAAGGTTTCTGACCATAGACATTAGCCCAGTTTAATGGGACTTCTATTCAGTCGACCAATGGATAAGGTCATTTATCTGTACATGTAAGTTCAGGTGGTTGTTACTTTTATGGATAACCTAGTCATCTTAGGAAGGAATGTCTATATCGACAGGAGGCATAGGCTGGAATTATGGAAAGTAGAGTTAGAAGGCAGCGACGACATTTAGCGCAACTAGAGGGGGTCAGACTCATAATAGTGGGGTTGGCAGGGCCAGTGGTAAACATATAGGACGTGGTCGATCCTCAGGCCCACATGCTCGTGCGTGTAGAGTGACTCAGCAGCTAGTTCAAGCTGCAATGGAGGTGGTGATATGTACATTTTCTATATTTGGCCATGATGCACGTGTTCTGATAGATCTTGGGGCCACATACTCATTTATTTCTCGAGGCTTTGCATTTTTTGTTAATTGATAGTTGTCATTGATCGATTATGACATCGGTATTAGAATCCTAATCGGAGATATGTTTGTGGGAAACCTTGTGATTGAGGTTGTCCAATATAGGTAGAAGACTCAGGATATGTCGTGGAGCATGGCAGATATTACCAGTGCATGTTGATTTCAAGATGGTATTCCATAAGACTTACTAGGATTTCTACCTCACTAAGAGAGTGAATTTATCATCGAGCTACTTGGTGGCTTACAAGTAGTACCCCAAGCATAACAGGACCCATCCCGATAACCGAGAAGGACCCTGCTCCCGTCTGACAATCACACTCAAAATACCAAAAGTGACCTTTTTTGTTTTAGAAAAAAATTCAAACAACATTGTCAGGCCATGGATCACTAACTATACAGAACCGTTGAGGCAAAATTTCAATTAGTCAATGTTATTACAGAGCATAGATGACTATACAAAAAAAGTATCAAGTCCTACCCCGTAAGATATCCAAGTGCACAACGGTAACCTTTATGCCTTTGCGTCAGTATCAGCCCCGGAATCTATGCAACGACCTGGAGGGTCAATAAAATAGTTAAAGTGTGAGTGGACAAAAACAAACATGTTCAAAATACGATTTAAGAAAAATCACAGTTTACCTTCCAGGTTAAAAGAATGCATGCATAGAAATCGAATCGTATGAAAATAATTCAAATCATAATACAAATATCTGTACATAAATATCAATTGATCACAATATAACCAATCCTTGATATCCAAGTAAGTGTCACGATGTCAATGCTACGCGTGTAACTCGTGAATCTCACATCCGAGTACATCCCTAGGATTTACAACGTCAGTGGTGATATCATCTCCAGGATCTACGACGTCCGGGTGATATCATAATCTCACACTCCTGAGACTGAGTCTCCCTCGGAGATACTCATCTCCAAGAAGTGTATCATGATTGCTCCAGGATCTACGATGTCCGGAGGAGACAATCAAATCACGGAGGATGGTATATGTGGAATAGTCACCAAATCCAGTAAACTCATTTTAAAACCATTTATGTCTCAAATCGAGTCAAAATATTTCAACAGGGCCTATGCCTGAGACATAGCTTTCACAAGTAGTTTCCACAAAACCATCATAAAATAGTGTCAATAACTCATTTCATAAATCCGAAAACCATCAGTTCAATCATGTATTCAAATTTGACTCTAGATCCAAGTCAAAATCATTATCTAATTGGGTCTCAAGCCCAAAACGCCATTTTCACGTAAATCAGTAAAATCATTCATAAACCGATAATTAAATCCAAAAAATTATCAAGTAATGATATCAAATCATCATTCAAATCATTTCAACTCAAATCATACGATAAAACATTTAAAACATTTATGAATGATCACAATTATAAAACAAAAGTCCACTCATACACGTGGCACCCTGCCACGTGTACTCTGACACAGTTCTAACAACCTGACATGTGGCACTCCCTAACTGGTTCCACGCGTTACTGACAATCCTCTGGCACACTATCATGTGACACCATCTCACTGGTCTCGTGGTCTGACATTGCTAACATGGACTTGCCACGTCAGCTGCCACATCACCTGACACACTCTGACATGGTCTGACATGTCTGATGTGGACTACCACGACTAGACTGACACCTAGCTAGGTGTCACTCACTTGTTGGCCACATGTCCTGACATGATGCCACGTCATCGTCTTCAATCTCTAGCTAGGTCGACCCGGGTCACTGTAATGGGTCGTTCAACCCGCGACCTTGACCCGGACGTATCTCAGCCATCCAACCACCAAAAATTGCCATTCTTCTACCATTCGACTCGACTTCTTCCTAGAAACAACCCTACGACCTCAAAACCAAGAAAAATGGCCTGAGATTACTTGATCAAATTTAAACTTTCACCGCCAAGCTTTGAACGTCCTTCCAAGGTGGTCTAGTGGTCCTCAGCCTCTCTTTTTTGTCCCTACAAGCTCACATAAGCACCAAGAACACACCCATGGCATTAACACAAGACCTAAATGTCCAAAACCAAAATTCCAATTTTCCAAACTCACGAGTCACGAGTTTTGCCTGGGTTTCACAAGTTTTTTGGTCACTACCGTGGCTCTGCCGTGTCCTTCCGTCTCTCACAGCCTCTCTCACTCTCTCAATCACTCTCTGTGGCCTCAGCTAGTACCAGAGAGAGGAGATGATGATGGTTGGGGTGGGTTTCAGGTTGGAAAAAAAATGAATAGAAAATCGTGTAGATGCATGTATGGACAAGAGTGGCCATAGGGTGGGTGACAAGTGTCACTCATCCTATGGTCCCCAAAATAGATATTTTTGGGTTCCACAAGTCAAACCAAGGTCAACTGCCTCGTAAAATGTGTAATCATAATAGTTCAAAAAACTTTCCCTGGCCCGTAACTTCCACTTACGATATTCGATCTCGACGTGTCACCTGTCTACGGAGTCATAACATCTCGATCTACGTAATAGACATCAGTCCACATGCACTTAACATCCCCGGTCAAAAGTCAACATTTGACCACAATATATACAAGGGCAAAAATGTCATTTTGCATTCAACTTTCTGAATTTACATTAATTGAATTTTCGTCTTTACAAAGCACCATACAGGATGGTGTGTCACTTGAAATCATGTCGGTAGTAACTTGGGAATGCTTGAGGGGTCACATGCGGTTGACTTTTGGCCTGCATATGTATATTTCAAGGATGAGATTTCTTTTAGGGGGATTCTTTTGTAAAAATTTTCTTGGGGATACTTTTGGACGTTTTCATTTAATCGTTGTGTAAGTCTCGGACGCACGAGTTCCTAGATAAGAAGCATACGAAAAAAGAAATTTGTGGGAGAAATTTACCGGTCTGGAATGTTAAGGTCATAAACGAAATTTAAAAAAATTAAATTGTTAAAAATTGGTCCATCTCTCGTCTTGGGATTGGTCAATTTGGTCCCCTCTCTCTTCTCTATCTTTTGTTTTGCAATGGTGATGCAAGATGAAAACAGAGCTGTTGTTCGACAACGAACTTGACCACCATACCACATGCATCCTCTTCACTTCTTCTGTGTGATCACAGACGCACCAGCCATCGACTTCGAGAAGCTCTATACACTACACGATGACTACAAGAAAAAATGGATATCCAGGACTTTCAAGTGATTTTCCTACTGCCACAGGTAGTGGTTCGATTCCTACCCATAATATTTGTATTCCTCTCGTTGAGTATATATTTCTAGGCTATTAGATCATGATTTTTGGTTTCAAATCAAGAGAGTTGAAAAAAGCTTGGTTTCGGCCAATAATGGCCAATTCTAGTCAGGCGTCGGTGGGGGGTGGCTGGTGCGAGGTTAGGGCCAGGAGGGGTTAAGGAGAAATGAGGCACGTGGGAGTGTGTGGAAGCGTCCCCTACCTCCAACGAGTTGGATTTTAAGAATTTGATGTTCTAGATTTGATGATAGGGGTTCGGAGTCCATCAAAGTTCGTTTGGCGTTAGTTTCAGGCGTCCTATGTTGCTTTAAATTGTTGATAAGGAAAGTAAGCATTCAAAAGTTAGGGTTTTTATTTATTTATTAACAATGTAGTATCGTGTAATAATGCTAAGTACTTGTTTGTAAGGCACGTTGATAATGGAAGGTCTGAGGAGCTACTTGAATCTAGATGGTGCTCAGGGAGACTTTCGGGGTTAAATATCTAGAAGTACGTGTAACTGTGCACTTGGTCGGATGAGCTCTCCTAGTCGTGATGTGATTGATCACATACCCTAAAATTATAGTTATGGAATTAAATGTATTGATTTTATGATGTTTATAATGTGAATTGGATGCTTGTTTGTGTTGCTTGAGAATATCTGGTTATATTTTTGTGTAAGGTAATGTTAGAATCCTAGTCGATGCCACGAGCTAGATCTAGAGTCTAGATACGTTTGGTATTTGGAAATTAGAATATTAATCCCAAAAGAAGGTAAGAACTCCGAGACGGTTATACACTAGTATCATAGTGATAGATCTGGAGGTTAGGTTCTAAAGTGTAACATGGTATTGGTGACAAGTACTTTTCCAGAATGAGTATAAACTAACACTAGGATCAGACGTTTTGAGGGTCGATTTTGAGGTACGTGGTGCAACGAGTTGGGACACCAATTTAGGACTCTAGACAAGTCAAGATGTCGAAATAGGGCTCGGTTTGAGCCAGGATGTTGGATTTGGGCTTGGGTTGAGTTGGGATAATGAATTAGGGTTCGGTAGAGCTAGGATACTGGATTGGGATTCCAGAAGAGTCGGGAGCGACGATTTATTGGGTTGTCACTTTGGATATCGAACGGTATGGTTAACATTGTGGTTAACAGCCGAGGTCCAAATTACCAAATAAGGTTATACCTTTCGTCGGGGTCAATGGGTTGGTGTAGGCGGTAACCCCTAGAGGACAAATTTTGTTTGGTTACATATCTCTTGTCTGACAAATTCGTGTACTAGGATTTAGGGTCCCAAAGGCATTTTTGGAACTTTTGATTAGTTGCCAAATGGGAGTAGGATCAGATACGATTATCAAAGTGATTTCGGGGTCCAATCAATAATTGCATATGGAAAATACAATAATCAACCATGGAAAACATATCTATCTAAGGATCTAATTCAAAGATCCAAGGAATTTGGCTAGATTAGTTAAAATTGAGAAACTACTAATTCGAGAGGATTTCAGATGTTGAAATATAAAGCCTTTAGATGAGATTTGTAAGTAAGAAAGGGTAAATGATTAAATAATTGTAAATGATTAAATGATTATGAACCACAATTATTTTTTAATTATAACTGCGGTTATTTACAACTATTGATTATTTAGCTTAATGGTTATTAACCATAACCATAATCATTAATACATAGTTAACCGCAGTTCACTCCGAAAATAACTTTAATTTTCAGTTTTTATTATTTTAAAAGACTAAAATAACTGAAATTAATATTTAACAAAAAAAATAAAAGGTAAAATTGTAAGGGATAATCAACTATCTCGGATATTAACAAATTGTATGTAGAGCTCAATGAGCAGAAGAACTTTAATGCTTAGGCCAACAGTCAAAGTGGCCAAAGGAGGTCGGAAAATTTAAAAATTACTTCAAAACTACGAAATTTTTCAAGTTATATCGATAAAAAGGGACTAAAATATGAGAAATCTAAAAAGATATACTTGTTAAAATCGAAGAGGGTAACAAATCCTTACTAAGATCACCACTTAAGGTGACTAGAAAAGTCGAGTTGACTCGTGGGCCACAGTTCAGTGATGATTTTTTTTTTCTTAACTTTTTTTTTAAAGATGACTTTTAATATAAACAATACTATATATGATTAAAATAAATATGACCAAAAAAATATATATGGTTATATAATACATGGTTAAATGGTTAGCAATAACCAAACCATTTAGTTAGTATCAAAAAAAACCAAAGCATTTAATTTTGCACCTAAATGGTTATGGTTATAACGACACCATTTAGATAAATGGTTAAGCTGGTTATAGTAGCTGTGCTTAACTAGAAATTGCAGTTTTTTGGCCATCTTTATCCGTAAGTAATTTCTTGATATGTGTAACTTTAGAAACTACTTATTTAATTGTTATGCTCATTTTTTTGTCAAACGAAATTTTTGAATTATAACCGAGTCAATGTATCGAAAAGCCAATCAGGCTCCATCCCTTCCTAATAATCATTTCGCAAACGCATTTGAAATTCACTTGAAGTTCATCATTTTTAGCTAATAAGCTTAATTTTATTAGAATTTTGAAATTTTTCATAGGAATTTGGTAATAATATTTTACGTATAAACAAACGTTATGACATGCATAGAATAGTCCGTAAAAATTACTGAAAGAACACGGTACGGTTATAAAAAGTGAAAAGAATTGTAAAGTAAAATGGAGCCAGATTGTCTGAAAAAATAGGAGCCAGATTGGCAGTTGCAACGACCCTTGAAGGAAACTGAGTAACAGCCGAAAAGCATCCCAAAAAACAGTCAAATTGCGCTGTAAAACTAGAAGAAACCAAAAGCTTACAGTAAGAACTCGTCCATGGCGGGTTCCGATCCAAACAAGTTGATCGCCAAAGCCGATAAACTGTCAGTATCTCTTTAACATTCAATCGTTTATTTACTGCAATTTTATGTTTCTGTGTTGGGGGGTGGGTCTGATTCTTGCGCTTGCTTGGGATACGCATTTGATTCAGTTTAGAAGTCGCAAAATTTTTCTCTTTATTCTTAAACAATAGAAAAAATTTCCAGTAATTTAGATTTGTAGTGGTTTGGTAGACGGGAAAGAGCAGTCATTTACTTCAATTTTTTAGTTTCTGGGTTAGTTTGAAAATTGATGAAGTTGGAAAATTTTTAAATCTTTCAGTAATCTTCATATGAAGTTGGTATACTAAGAATTGATTCTTTTATATAAATTCTGAGATTCTGTAATTGACATTTTGATTTTGCTTGAGCTTTGTTTGTTTGTTCATGGGGAAGAAAAGAAGAAGAGGGCAAACTTCATTTCTTATGTTTGAAAAGTGACTTTGATTGCTCAAGCATACTATTTTCCTCCTGTTTTGGATTATTGAATGCCGTTAATTTCAATTATGTTAGAACGAGACTCAGTCTTACAAGGTGGAATGCTGATTGGAAAAGTGCCACTACCCTGTATGAACAAGCCGGTATGGGATATAGATAATTGATATAATGTCCTACTGTAATAGCCTTCATTATAATATTGATGATGATTTCTGCTTAAACTGTTTCTGTTGTAGCTAATGGGTTTAGAGTTGCCAAGGATTATGAGAAAGCAAAGGAAGCATTGGAAAAAGCTTCAAGAGGACAAGAGATGATCTCTTCGTATCCTCATTGTCTTTTACTTATATGACATCGTTGGTTATCATTTGATTTTATCTGATGATCTCTATAACTGCTCTCTTGATATATCCTTTAAGACCAAATCAGATCCTGGGATGCTGCAAAGCATATGGAGTCTGCTGCTGGTCTGGCAAAGGAGTTAAGAAAATGGAATGAAGTTGATGATTTTTATAGAAGGGCATCTGAATTGTACATTATGTGTGGGAGATCGCAGCCTGCTTCAGATTCTCTTGCCAAAGCAGCTTGGTAAGACATCATTCATTCTCTTTCTTTTTGCAGCAATGTTTGGTGCAATCATCTTGACATTCACATAATGAAAGTTCTTATTGGCTCTCTGTATCCTCATTAAGAATGTTTTGTTCTGTCTAGGGCTTTTTCAAAGATAGAGGAAATTTAGTCATATTGAGTTAAGAGTTTAAAGTGTTTCATTAGAAAAATTTCTTATACTCCACTTATAACTGGAATTCTCAATGGTTCAATCTAAGGGATTGTTTATAATCTTCACATGTTATGTCGAAGAATTGCTGGACGTGAAATGTCCTCAAGTTAATTTCCCACAACAAACTGAAATGGTCATCTACTTTTAATGGCTTTTGACTATTCTAGGTATAGTAATTTCTTGTTTTCCTTTTAATGTTATATTAAATTTACATACATATGTGTGGAGGAAGTCCCCGGAAATTTATATGCTAGTAAAATCTTTGGTCGCTTAAGTTTCTTATGCCAAAAGGAACTGTTTCTCTTCTGTTTACTTTTAAATTTTTTTCATGCGTAATTTTTTCAATTGCTCTGTATTCTATATATGCTTGATCTGGGATGAACTGTAACCTCTTGTTTTACCTTTTCTTTTCCTGTACTGGTCTCCACATCTTACTGTTTTAAGAGAGAGTGTCTTTGGAGAATAATCTGAAATGATAAACTTATTACAGTGCTCTGGAAGATTCTGCACCTGATGAAGCTATTCA
This sequence comes from Prinsepia uniflora, assembly GCA_032719365.1. Lineage (NCBI taxonomy): Eukaryota > Viridiplantae > Streptophyta > Magnoliopsida > Rosales > Rosaceae > Prinsepia > Prinsepia uniflora. The sequence continues at coordinate 67,556,512 of CM064866.1, forward strand.
ACTCTATACTGATGCTTGTGCTATTCTTGAAGAGGATGACAAGCATCAAATGGCCTTTGATCTGTATCGTGATGCTACTAGTCTTTAAATAAAACTCGAGAAGTAAGTACTCATTTAAAATACCAATTCTGGAAATTTATCATTTTATTCGATTGGTAGGATGAAGTAAAGTATGGTCATTTTCATTTTATTCAATTGAGAGGATGAGAAATAAATGGTAATCATAATTTTGCAACATATCTGGTCTTTAGAATCAAGTTATAGGTTTTTTATGGCAGCACTAATAACCAGGCATTTAAATGTTTTTCCTTATGGCTAAATTGAAGTTAAGGTTTTATCTGGGGTTTCCAGGTTTTAAATCTGTAAGAAAAGGGGAGTGCTTTTGTGGTTGCAAAATTTAGAGATTTGTTTCCTTTTCAATAATTCAGTGTAACCTGTAGCTGGGGTTTAGTCATGTGCTCGAGATCTTGAAATTAATTCCTGCCATTGCTTACAGGTATACAGATGCTCCTCCTGCTTTGCAGTTGAGATGGGGCTTAGCAGCTGATAAGTGCAATGCTACCCATAGCCAGTGCAAGGTGTGAAAAGATCTCCTGTCATTTTATATTTTGTTTTGACACTAATTATCAAAATTTTGGATGTATATGTAATTTAGTATTGGGGAATACTTGGAAGTTTTGCTATCTAATATAAATACAATATTAGAATGTTCTCCTTGTTGAAGTATCTACGCCAGATGAGTTTCTAAACATAACAAGTGTACTATTTTTTTGAGCATGAGCATCCTTTTCAATGTAAGAATTTGTAAATAGGAATCTTTTCCCCTTTGATGACCTTATGCTCTGTAGTTTACTTTTGTATGTATGGAGCATAGTCTTCTTGTACGTGTTTTAAGAAAAATCTCATTCTTGTGGCCTTCTTACATAGATCCGATGATTACATTATGAACCACAATTCTATCTCGCTACTTTTAGCTTAATATGGAACTGCATGTAGAAATAGAAGTTCAGACCATCTATGTTGTTCATTCTTCTTTGTTCGTCTGATAACTCCAGCATGACTATAATCTGCGGTATGTAAATCTGTGTGCAATTGATGAAGTTCTTAACTAGCATCTGCATACGGAATGTTGAACATTTTTTTTCCTTAACATTCCCTTTTGAGCACTAGTCACTATGTTTAATCACTTTATGTTAAACTTCTAAAACTTTGTTAAATCAGGCATATCTTGGTGCTATAATCATTTACCTTTATGTTCATGACGTCAAGCAAGCAGAACAATGCTACAACGATTGCTCCCAGTAAGTAAAAGTTTTCGTGAAACTTTTATGGAAGTTCAAAGTTCTGCTCATTAGCTTTTGTTACTATTGTGAATATTTCCAAATTTATGTGTGGAAAAATAATTCAAACTTGAACTGCTGATAATAGAATGGTGGCACGTTGTAGTTACTACTGATAATAGAATGGTGGTACGTTGTAGATACTACTTATGCTAGTAACTAGGGTTGACTCCACAAATTTCAGAACTGGGATCTCATGAAATATTTGCTTACTGCTTTTGGTTTTGCGCAGGGTTGACGCATTTATGAGAAGTGACCAATGCCGTTTTGCTGGTAAACTTCTCTCTGCTTACACTGACGGTGACGTTGAAGAAGTAAAAAAACTTGCTCAGTCTAGCACAGTTAACAATCTCGATCACATGGTAATACATAAGCTTGTTTACCTCGTATTGGATATTTAAATTTGTACTAATCTAGGTATATGACTAGTGATAACCAAGCATAATTTTGCTCTTCTGATATAACTGTGACTTTTTAATGTACTTGTTGTCTGACTTCCGAATTTTTCTTGTTCAATTGCGAATTGGGTTGATTTGATCCATGTATTTGGTTATTTCGTCGTTGCTTCTTGATTAACATTAAAATTTGGCTAACTAAACCAAAATGGAAGCAGATCATGAGGCTGGCCAGGAAATTGCCAACGGGTGAAGTGAATGCAACAAAGACCAATGCTTCCGAGGAGCAAGAAGAACCACTGGATGAAAATGACCTTACATAGCCTCAAACTAGATATCTTCATATGTTTTATATTGTGTTGATCTCTTAGTACATTAATATACACGAAAAAATTGGCATTTACAATGTGATCTATCATTGCATCTTATTGAATAAAGGAGCTTGTTTTGTAAACATGTAAAAAAATGGGGTCTTTGGAGTGTTTCAATTCATACATCATACATGTTCGTATTGTCTTTCTAACGATGAAGCAAATGAAACTTTTAGTTTATAAATTGATATTAAGTTGATTCCATAAGGAAATTGAAAAGCATTTCCAATGTGTTGATGAATCCTTAGCAAACAAAAAGCTCAATGACACAAGATGGAACCAAAAGATGGAACCAAAAGATTCAATCCTTGGCAAAGGAAAAAGATGCAATGTCTATAGCATGAATTTATCAGACTATGCTCCAAAAAGCTCAACAATGTCTATAGCAAAGGAAAAAGATGGAACCAAAAGATTCAATCCTTAGCAAACAAAAAGCTCAATGACACAAGCTACTCATGAATTTATCAGACAATAAGCAAAAACCCATTAAACTTCTCAATTTCAAACCACTTAGGTGGTGAGAACGACGGCGCCGCCAGCTTCCTTAATCTTCTTCTCAGCAGTCTTTGAAATGAGCTTGGCCTTCACTACAACAGGCTGGCCCTGAGGCAGCGACCCCTTCCCCAACAACTTGAAGTAACCGAATTGAGTCACATCGATCACCGGCGCGTCACTTCCTTTGCTCACCGCCGCCTTGTCTTTCACCTCCTGGGGTACCATAGACCAGAGCTTGTCTACATTGACGATCGGGCAGTAGAACCTGTTGCGCAGCTTGTGGAAGTACCTCATGCCCACTTTACCAAAATATCCCGGATGGTACTTGATTCACTGGGCTTAAGATTCACAGCTGAATTAGCCCAACTGAATTAAACAAACTCCCTGAAGTACCCTTACCATATTCATTTATTACCGATTCGGGCTTCTTCCATCTCTGCAAAGAGATTTTGGCGCCAATGTTCGTTACTTGTCTTCACGGTTCTGTTGAGCGCTGACTGACCTTTATCAAACCCAGAAAGATTCTGAAAGCAAAGAAATCCAAGAAAAGCTTCTCTCTAAAGAACTCAAAGCTTCTCTCGTTTTCCTCCCATGGCCACCATCCACCATTCATTTCTTCTAATCATCTTTCTAACCGCTCTATTTACTGCCATTGACCCAATAACCGCCGCCGTCGCCCATCCTTCACCACCGGCACAACCCCAATCACCCTTACCATCACCAGCCTTAGCACCGCCTCCTCTGCCATCATCATCACCTCCACCGCCCCCGCCATATCTACAGTCCCCACCACCTCCCCCACAGCAGCTACAATACTCACGGCCACCTCCGCCGATGCTAGAATCACCACTGCCGCCTCCTCTGCATCTACAATATTCACCACCACCTCCGCCGATTCTACAATCACCACCTCCGCCTCCTCTGTTGCTACAATCACCACCACCGCCTCTACCGCAGCAACAATATTCACCACCACCTCCTCTACTGCAGCAACAATACTCATCACCACCGCCTCTACTGCAGGTACAATCACCACAGTCTCAGCCTACCCCGCCATCACCACCGCGCATAGAGAGACCACTACAAGTAAACAACATAATCGATGCCCTGATCGGAGCCGGAGACTTCGGCAACTGGGTTAGCACCATTACCGGAGCGAGCCCACTAGTCCTTCCTCTGAGCGCGACCCTCTTCATCCCTCAAGAAGACGCCTTGAACCGCCAGCCAACCACCGACCCCTTCATGTTCCCTTACCACGTGGTCCCACAGCGCCTCACCTTCGGCGAACTTCAGCTCTTCAAGCCCAAATCTCGCCTTCCCACTCTGCTCCCCGGCCAGTCCATCCTCCTCACCAACACCTCTAGCTCCAATTTCACCCTTGACGGCACTTCGGTCACCCAGCCTGACCTCTACGTCACTGCCAACTTAGCAGTTCACGGCGTCGAAAACATTCTTCAGTACTCTGTTTATGGCGATGGACTTAGCCTTCTGCCGAAGCCCAATCCAGAGCAGAAGCCGCCGGGGTCGGTTGCACCCATCAATGAAATCAACGGAATGGGATTAAGGTCTGAAGCGGCGCCGCCATGCCTTTGTGTTCCGGTAGGGTGGTTCTTGGTTGCTTGTGCGGTTCTGTTGTTCAAGATTCAGAGTACTGCGGTTAGTAATTGAATTCTCGATGATGATGATCAACATATTAAATTCTTGATCAAGAATTGGTATTGCTTGTTGCAAGATTGGATTCTTTTTATTTCCGTTCTGGATTTTTGTTTGATGATCATCAAAATAATTCATCGTTGAAATATTGGGAATTTTGTTGTAATTCTTTTGATCACCCTGGAATCGGTCTCATTGTATTCTTGCCCATGGATACAAACTAGCTGTCAATGATATTATTCTTCTTCTTTCATATCTCAATTTGATTTCTTCTTTCAATTAGAAGTATGATTTCAATGTCGATTCTTTTGAATGGTTCTGTTGGTAATTCCTTACGATTTCAATGTCAACTCTTTTGAATGCTTCTGTGGGCAATTCCTTTTCAATCATCTCAATTTTTTTATTTTATAAATTAGAATCTAAACTAGGAAGAAGTGATTCTTAATTTATAAAAATCTAGACTGGGGAGAATTGATTCTTAACCAGTCATGTCATGTAACTTCAAAAAAAAAAATTGAAACACCTTTTTATTTTATAAACTTGAGATTCAGTGATTAATGAAACAAGGTAAGAAAATTTAGACAAATGAGTTGATTGAAGCCTCAAAGCCTATCATCAAGCAAAAATTCTAATGAACAAAAACTTTGCGGTGACCGATTATATCGAAACCCTAGATCCAGTTCATGAGAAGCCAGCCACATCACAAAATTTGAGTCCCCAACTCACAAGACCCAGAGTCCCTCTCTTTCCCCTTTTATGGATGATTAAAATCAAAGAATAGGCCCTAATGAATATGGCTAACAAGAAGCTAAACTCTGAATGAGAAAGAATGATGGGACCTATTATTACTATACCCTTTCCTTAACTATCTACATTTCTCTGGATCTCTTCAATCAATGATGTGAATGTTACTCTCCATTTGGAACTCTGTGACTCACTGCAGAATACTCTCTGTAATGTCCTCAACTCTTCCGAATCCGCCTTATTTAACAGCCTTCGTAACACTAACCTCATCTCTTCAGTTGAATGATGACCTTCAGCCGATGACCTATCCTGGTCCGGCTTTGTCAAACTGATACCAAAAACTTTAGTCTCTGCTTCTCCAACCCTGTCCAACAGTGATGGGACAGTATAGTCTTTATGCCTGCAATTCCAGTACTCCACGCATTGACGGTCGGGATCAAGGGCCTCGATAGCCTGCCAGTATACAGTCAGAGTGGGTCACATAGTGCCAAGGCAATTACTTTAGATATTTAGGCATTCAGAAGCATAGGTAAAAAAGTCAAATGAAGCAGAAGTTTGAGTACCTCAGCAATGGGTTGGGAGAGAAATCCGAACATTTCAAGCCCGTTGATGTTCTGCAGAGACAGCAAAGGGGGAAGTCCTCTTTCCCCTAAACTACTCCGCCTATTTATTTCTTGGTTTAGTCTCTCTAGTACCATTTCCCAGCACTTCTCTGCCGATACATTTGCAAAAGCCTCACCCGGGAATTCTTCCAAAGTAACCTGAAATTCATGACAGGAAACCATTGGAAAATGCACAAGCTAAATAAAACGAACCTTTACTTTACCTTTTTTTTTTGGGGTTCAGATAGACATACCTTAAATAGAGGTCCGAGAAGCCCAGCATCAAGGACTTCAGATATATAGCTACAAACTTTTGTTGGGTCAAGCAAACTAAAGAACTTAACTCGGCTTCTATAACCTGCAAAAGAAACCATTATTGAGAATAAATTTAGAAAATTTCACAAAAGGAGAGGGAAAGTACAAATCCAAGCATCTCAGCAGGCAAACATACCTTTTGGATATATGGCCTGCTTACTGCACCACAACTTTCCAGACACAACAGCTCCAAAATCTATAGGCTCAATAGAAGGACTCAACTTATTGTAAAGTTTAATATCAAACAACTTACTGCCATCACTCGCACTATTATTCCAGATGTTCCTTGAACCTTTGGGAATAGATACATTACTGTCATCATCCATTTTCATCATGTCTGGGTCTCTGGCTATATCGGAACTACAAACTTTCTCTTGATTAGACACGGACGTAGATGTCTCCTCCTCGATTGTGACAGCCTTGTTATCACATTCATCAGATTTGTGCACCCTCCGGCTTTCATATTCATCAGACATGTAATTAAGATTTAAATCAAAACAGCACTCGTTCCCATTCTTTGCTTCGTGCTGTGACCCTGACTGGACCACTGCAGAAGAAACCTGGCTAGATGAACTGCACGCCGCGTTTACATTGGCCTTCTCTGAAACTGGGCAAGAAGATGAATTTTCCTTTGGATCACAAGATTTCATCCGTTTATGTAACATGCCAGTTGCTTCATCCAGCTTAGCAGCACGCCTATCATTATAGTCTATAGAAACTACTCCAGGGTCCTTGGATGCCCATACTTTTATGGCTTCTAGTCCCCCTTCCAATGCTTCCACTAGCATGTTTAATTCGGCGATAGTGTGCCGCTGAAGGGCATATCTATGATGGACGTCACATGAGCAAAAAAGCTTTGCATGTTTGAGACATGAAAATCGGCCAGGAGAGCATTTACAGCTGGCAGCAGATAAGTGTAAGTCATAGAAACAAGAAAAGCATTCTCTCTCATTGTTCACGTCAAAGTCAACTTCCATTTTTTTCAACTTCAAATAAATTGGAAGACGATCTAGTCTTTCCTCCTCCATTCGCACTCGTTTCTGTCAACAATCATGATCAACCAAAAACTGGATTTATAATTTATCTACTCATAGAAGATTACCAGAACCTACTATAGATACTATAAATTATAATTTATTTACCTTTACTGCTTTGGTGAGTAGACCATCTTTGCCACAAACACTTTGCCACCTCATATTTCTTGTAGTTTTCTTTCCAAGAATTGATAGTTCCCAAAGGGCCTGTACAGCTTCCCTAGCTGATCCCAATAACAACTTGTCATGCGAAATTGATGTCTTGCGGCACTGCTCACTGTAGAGCTCAACTGCATTTTGCCCATGTTCTAACCAATCAACAGGGGCCACATTCACTGCCTCAGCACAGTTGAAGCCACAATTAAATCCAGAATGGTATGCCCTTGGAAAGGTAAGAACGAGCTCCCCAGAATGTTGGATGACCCGATAGACAGGTACACCTTCAGACTTCAAAACTGAAGGAGATAGCTGAGTGACCTGACCAAGGATGAAACTTGTAATATCAAAACAATCACAATAAAGTATTGGATAGGTTGAAGAAAATTAAGAATTTGAGAATAAAATATTTCTTCTTACCAGTTCATTGAGTAAATCAGGCTGTTCCTCAAACAAATCAGGCAAATGCTTTCTCATTGCACATTCCAAAGAGGGAGCATTGGTTCCAGGAATTCCATACCATACTTTTGGGTCACCCCAGTGCAGATAATTTAGAGAATAGAGGTGGTGGTCCTCAACATGCTGTTTAAAACCCCAAAGACAAGACCAAATAAGCATACCAGTGAATCCAAACAGTGCACTTTTGTCTAATATAAAAGAAATGGCAAGACTTAGAGGGTCATTTACGACCATCATGGTGGTATGACATACCCAACAAAATGAAGAAAAGCACATCCCAACATAAAGCCATGGGACTAAAACTCCTGAGATATCGCTTTCTTCGAAACACAGTACAGAACCAGGCAGGCGTGGGAAGTTATTCAGATTCCAACCTGACATTGCATACTGATCTGAGTCGCTTCCAGTCACCATGGACAAAGCCTTAGGAAACCCACTTCCGAATACTCCTGTTTCCAAGTCCGCTCCATAGTAAACCTAAAATATGAACAGAAAAATGCATCCAGCATATACAATTAGAAGATTATATTCAGTAATCACAAACTCAGCTAAAGCCAAAGGTACTGAAAAGAGAAAACCTTTAGTTACATACCTCAACCTCATCGGTTGGTTGCTCAACTATTCGCCAGTATTCACCTTCAATATCCTCCACTGAGGTTTCCCATGTTCTGGCTTTAGTTTCGCCAGAATTTGAACTGTCCTTAGCATCCTTTGCTCCAAAGTAACTCTCCTTGAAAGTACAGGCATATTTCTGAAACTCTTCAAATGTAAAATCTGATCCTGAATGGAACCCAAACTTCTCATCAGCCTGAGAAGCGTTAGCTTCCGAACGTCTTTTGGTTCCCACTCTTGAGTGCCCTCTTCGTTTCCGTTTCCGTCCTCTACTTTTCTTTCTCATCGCCTCTCGGTTTTGAAGCAAGTCAATATGCTGAATACGTGTAGAAAATTTGGCATGTTCCCACATCTCTTTCTCCTTAAGAGGGCAAGGAGGAGTCCAGGAAGGTGGAGGGACAATCCGACATATACCATAAGATTCGGCCATTGGACGTATCTTTGCTATGTATCCAAGTGTATCTTCAAACTCCTAACAGACGAGAACATCACATGTAATGGTTCAAAATTTGTACCATGAAAGATACTATTCGAAGCAATGCCACTATCAAAACTCGAGAAATGAATGAATACCTCAATAGTTGGATAAAATACAGGTGCTTCATCAATTACAGGCCTGCATGCTTCATCTGGATCCCATCTAGCTGTTATCTGTAAGAGGCCAATAATGAACAAACTGATTTGTAAGAGGATCGTGAGGCGGCAGGAGACAAAGCAATAGAAACTAATCCACTTCTTACAAAGAGATTAAAATACGTGGATAATGAATATTGTAGTAAGTGAACGCAAGTCATCTAACTGACTTTGAGTTCGTACTCCTGTATGATGTTCTTCAAACCCTAAACTCTAAGAAGATGAAGCTAAGGTAGTCCATCAATTACCCTACACAATTCCATAAAATAATAAAAGCGTTCTGTACCTCTCGACTTCGAGGACTGCCAGAGCCCTCAACTGCGTTTTCACTTCTCTGATTGTTCTTAGAAGAATGATCCTGAAATACATTTTCCATAAGAATAGGAAAAAAAAATTGACAGCTTGAATTTAATTTCTTGACAGACTAGGGCATTCAATTACAACAAGTCACATTGTATAATAAATGATTCTTCAAAATAACTATCAGAAATTGCAGATGCAAAGAGTAACATATGAACGAGCGGAAGATGATCACATTTATGTTAACCCCTAATCACATTCATCATTCATCAATTCACTTAACGGAAGCGAAATCAAAGTAATTAGCTTTGCCTCCCAACCGAAGAAGGAAAAGGTTTCAACAACTTTGTGCAACTTCACATTATCCACAAAGGGGGGTAAGGAAATGGGCATATGCCCATGACAAAGACGGTAAGGTTATAACAGAAAGCTGACTGACATTGTTCACAAAGCAATCAATGATAGACAAATATGCTATAACTTTAACAACATATAATTAACAGATAACACAGATCTGTGATATCTTGCAGGTCAACAATACATATGATTTCGAAAACATGACGAAAAATTATAACATCTTAATCTTTTTCCCCCCTGGGATTGATAGTCGTCACAGATATAAATAAGGGATAAGAAATCAACCTCCTTTTTCTGAGATCCTGTTGCCAGTTTCGACTGTTCCATCGACTGAGAAAATTGTGAATGCCCGAGTAATCAAACAATATCTGAAAAAGAAAACCCTTTTACAAACCTTTCAAAACCAATATATAATTAATCAATCAATCAATCAAATAAAGCTTTCCCACTTCTTGAAACCAAAACAAGATAACCATAGAACACAATTTATTTATACCTAATTCACCCAAGCAGTAAAGGCATTCCCCAGAAAAAATCTCCTCCCACTTTCTAATCAAACTAAACCCAAATTGCATTTTCCCCAATTCATTACAAACTTGGTAATTTTTACACGGCAAAAAAAAAAATCAATCCAGTCAGTTTTTTTTTTCCCCTATTAAAGCACAGGAATTTGACTTGGCAAACAAAACAGAAATATTAGGAAAGAAAAATCAAAGTGAAGAGGAATTGAATAGTCAAACAACAATGGGAATGGAAGCAGCCAAAAACCCAAGACATAGTTTTCTGGATTAAAAAAATGAACATTAAAAAATGTAAAAAATAAATAAATAAAGTGGATTGAGAAATCAAAAGGGTACCTTAAGAACACGCCTTTGATTCCAGGTAGGGTGATGACTTGATGTGTAGGCAAGCAATAGCAATAGGTATGTATGTATACTTGTTATATATTTGCCCTCTCCTCAAAGAAAAATACCAAATTATTTTGATATTCATAATAAAAATATTTTTTAATTTGGGTATAATTGTCAGAAATAAATAGAGGATATTCCGAAATGAGGTGGAATAAGAAATCGTTTGCTTGAACGAGGAAGTAGGATCTAATCCGAGTAGGAAAAACGAAAAAGGAAATTAAATAGTTTTCGTTTTATTTTTTGGTTTTCTATTATTTTCTGTTATTTATTAAAAAAATAGAAATTTAGAGGGGGAGAGAGGGTCAACCCGCTCAAACGCACGCAGTTTTAACGGAAAGCGGTGAGTCCAACACCCAAAATCAACCAGCCGCACAATTGCTGCCTTTTTTTTTTTTTAAATCTTCTTTTATCAAAGCACAATTGAAAATAGTTACACACGCAAAATGGCCCCATCCCCAAGTACACAACATGATCTAGGCCCTAGGCTACCAATGTTTATTATTATTATTATTATTATTATTATTATTTTGCCATATCACTCATGTTCTACTTCAAATCAACCTAGCTCTCATCATTTGGCCCAGAAACTCACGGGCTTATGGGTATCCGATAGGCCCGATTACAAAAAGTTCGACCCGGCCCGATATGGGCCGTGGGCCGGCCCAGTCCGCATGTTGACGAGTTGGACTTGGGCTTAGGGTATGCAAGCCCGATAGGCCCGAGCCCGATAAAGCCCAGTAAGCCCAGCCAGACCCGCCCAGGTAAACTCGACTCATAAGCTCGAAAATATAAAATAATTATAAATTAAGAATTGTTACCCAATTCAATCTTGTTACTACTATCATAGCCAAAATCCAAAATTCCAACCAAATCTCAACATAGTGTCATTTAAAAGCCCAATGCCCAAACCAAACCCTAATCCTAAATTTTTAAAAAAAAAACTCACTAGGTCTCTGACTCTCTTAGCGACCTTTTCATCCTATCTCGGCTTTATGGTCGAAAAGTTAAGTCAATTCTCAAAATCCAATCGTACCCCTCCTTAGCTTATTTCAATATTCGATAATAATATTTAAGCTCAACTCACTTTTTTTTTTTTTACAATTAGGTAGGTACAAATGGGCTTAGTAGGCCCGACCCGTAAAGCCCGATAAAAACCCGGCCCAAACCCGGCCCGACAAAGGGCATGGGCTTTCATATTTATGATCAAACCCGCCCGACCCGGCCTGGTATTTTTTAAATTATGAAATAGGCCCGGCCCGGCCCAAGCCCAAAAATTTTGGGTCGGGCTTGTCCGACCCGGCCCAATGACGAGGCCTAAATCAACCTAATTTGCTAGAAAGGAGATATTAAACGACATTAGTTTTAATCAAGAATTTTCAATCCAAATATCATTGAACTTGTGTAATAAATCTCGTTAAACTCCAAGAATCATTAATTGTCTTACTTTTCCTTATACGCATTGTAACAACCCGGATTTTGAGAAAATGTGAAATTGAGAAATTTAAAGAGGGAATGACGATTTTGCCCATAAGTCAAAGAGTTGACTTTTTTGTCAAAGTCGAAGTGTTGACTTTTTTTACGGGGACCTCGTTGAGGTGATTCGAGAGGACTGCTACGAAAGTCTCAGCCTCCCGAGTACACCGGTAGCAGGCATGCTAGAAATGGAGTTCGAACAGTTTCGTTCTAGATCTCGATTATTGTGACAACCCGAAAATTAGAAAAAGGAAATTTCGGAAGTTTGAATGTAAAATGACATTTTTGCCCTTGTATATATTGTGGTCAAAAGTTGACTTTTTGTTTGGATTACTTGTTGCACGTTTTTCGAGGGTCATTGTGTAGGTCTCAAAACACTTCGTTCGTAGACAGGCGACACGTCGAAATTGGAGATCGGATGATGGCGTTACGAGTCTAAATTAGCGAGGGGCATTTTCATAATTTTAGACCCGAGGGAATTTTGGTATTTTGGGTGTTTTGCTGAGTCATTAAATTGGTGACTCACCTCATTTAAAATGCGACACTTGTCACCCTTGGATGGAGCTAGGTGGCATAAGGTTGTACGTGTGTTTTTGGAGGGTGTAGGTGTTAGTTCAAACTAACCAAAACCATTTTTCGTTTTTATTGATCTCACCAGCCATTCGAAAGGACAACACAGAGAGAATTGAAATTGAAATGAAGAGAAATTAAGGAAATTAAGAGAGAAACCGAAAGAAAAACCCGAGAGAGAAGCCTGAAAACCCGAAACCCAAAGACTTGAAATTCTGTTTAAGACCTTAATTCCTGAAATTTAGTTTAGATTAGGCTTTCTAGGATCGAAATGAGTTGAACCATCACGAGATTGGAAGGAATTTATGAGGATTGTACCTCGAACAGAGCTTGTGATTATCTTGGAATTTCGAATTGAAATTCGACTTGTTTGAGGTAAGAATTTGTGTTCTTAATTAGAACTAATTCGATGCTATTAGACGATTAAAATGCAGAAATGGGCCATGAATTGTAGGAGTTCAAATCGGGTCATGAAAATGGGTCGAACAACCTATTTTGCATAAAACAGGAAAAGGAGATCATTAATAGTGCTAGGCACATGGGCTTCAAGCGTAGTCGCTTGCGGTGGCTCGTGGAGGCGCGTGTGACAGGACCCATCCCGATTATCACCTTGATAACCGGGACGAACCCTGCTCCCGTCTGACAATCACACTCAAAATACCAAAATAACCTCAAAGCAACCACAAGGCATACATTGTCACACCAGGGAGAAGTTATAATACAACTAGTCAATAGTAATACAGAGCATAGTAACAGTAAAGGAAAAGAACAAAAGTCCTACTATGAGCTGACTAAACACACAACGGAAAACTCTATGTCTCTGCCTCTGCCTCGACGTTAGCCCCGACGCTTGCACCACGACCTGGAGGGTAATTAAAACCATAAAAGTGTGAGTGGACTAAAAATAAATAAGAGTTTCAAAAACAGTTTAATAAACAAACTAGGATTTTACCCTCCGTTTTAAAAATATGCATGCATAACTAAGTATCTGAAAACAACTATATAAACCGTATACTAATGGTTATGGAAATATCATCATAAAACATGAAATACCAAATATCATCATCCAATCGAACCTTCTTGATCTATCCGAGTCTTTAAACTCCCGAGTCTTTTAACTCAATCTAGGCCTCAATATAATCTGAGTCTTTAAACTCAGCAGGCCTACGGGGGAAAATCATAATATCCGAGTCTTTAAACTCAATACGGGTCTTTAAACCCAATCCGGGCCCGCCCCCGTCATATCATATCCGGGTCTTTAAACCCAATAACTAGATCCAGCAAATCCAACCCAAACCATTTTTAAATCATTTCTAAATCCACGTCCAAACCCGAATTCAAAATCATTATTCCGAAGCCATGCCGGCTTTGAGAACCGTCATTCCGAATCCAAATCCAAAAATCCCTTTTTCCAAGCTTTAAAATCAAATCACGATTTCCGAAATCAGATTCTAAAACCGAAAACCTTGATTATCGAATCATGTTTCAAAACTCATTTATAGTCATTGAAAATCAGTTGTATATTTAAATCCCAAAATCATATCTCGTAAAACGTGCCGAAATACGTATAAATCTAAGAAATGTCTCGAAAAACGTGCAATGATGTAAAACAGATATAGAATAATCAATAACATAAAATCATATTTAAAAACATGGAACAAGTATATAAAACATTTATGCATGCTCGGTTAGAAATAAAAGTCCACTCTTTAGGTCCGAAAGCGTCAATCGCGCTCCGTACGCTCCTCGATTGTCTCAGGAGTATCCCGACCTGCCAAATACCACAATACCGGGTCACAAACACTTCATTTAAGCTCACCCTAATTTCCCCAATTTTCTGGGATTTTTAAACGTATTTAAATTAACCCCTAAACCTTCGGACACTCAAAACTAACCCTAAACGGTGTCCGATCGACTCGAAACTTATCCCAAAATGTTCGTTACATCGTTTAGAGTGAAACCCATGTTGGACACTTCCCCAAAACATGCCCCACGCGCCCTCACGGGCCACCCAAATGGGTTGCACGTGGGAGCCACGCGCCTGCTACTGTTCATCGTCAACCTCCAGCCAACCCGGTTCAGACCGGTCCAAACCGGTCCGGTCCAACCGAGCCGACGAGGCCGGTTTTCACCCATTTTCAGTCCATTCTCAGTCCTTTGTTCACCATTAATTTCGTCCTTGAATTTGTAATTGATTCACTAAATAAAAACACGAAACAAAGCCCTACACCTTACCTCCTAAACGTCGAACCAGAACTCTGAAATTCCAGTCATTGTTCCCGGCCACCAGCTGCCTTCTCAGGGCACGGGTTCGACTCCTCAGCTCAATAAGAACTTCCTACAACTATTAGGACCAATAGATCGATTCAACTATGCTCCAAAACCCACGACTTTCGATTTGAACCAAAACTGGAAAAACAGAGGAAACAGAATCTCACCTGTTCTCTGGTCTCTGTCGTGGCCTCCGCCGTGGTTCTTTGGGTTCAATAGGTGGTCCTCAGCCTTCCTAGCAGTCCCTCAGACCAAGTTGCATCAACTTGATCGATTGAGGTTGCACCACGACCCACGACTCCCTCTCTGTTTCCATTGATTTCCTCACCTCTCACACACACAGCCACAATAATGTTTCCCTCAACACGATCACACAACCTCTGGTACTCACTCAAGCACAAGGAGATCACAAGACTCTCACACACTCACTGGAAAGGGATCGATTAAACTCATGGCCTCAGTCTCTGTTTTTTTCTTTCTCATTTGTGGGATTACAATCCAATTTTAAAACATGTGACCGTGTAGAATTAGGCTAGAAGCCTCTAGGAAGTAAACAGATGTCAAACACCCTGTGGACTCAGCCCAAAATATCCAATCCCAGCTTCCCAGATGGCCTTATCTGGTTGGGCACATTTTCCCAGGTGTTAAAAAGACCAAACTGTCCTTGCAAGTCCAAATTACCATTTTACCCCTCACTTATCTAGACCCATAACTTAACCGTCTGAAGTCCGATGACGGCGTGTCGCCTGTCGTTGCACTCAGGACGTCGAGACCTATATAATGGTCCTCAATTTGTTTGAAAACTAATGGTCAAACAAAAAGTCAACAATTTCCCTCTTTTAAACCAAATTACGAAAATGCCCTCGACCTTCCGAACAACATAACTTCTTCCCCGATTGTCCGAATCGAACGTGCCACCTGTCTACGGACTCGTAACGTCCTAAACTATGTCACGGTCATTGGCCAACGTCTGTTCGTCCTGCCAATCAAAAAGTCAAATTTGACCATACTATTCACAGGGGTAAAATCGTCATTTTTATACAAGTCTTTTCCAAATTTACATTTTTTCCCTTTTTGAAGGTCCGGGTTGTTACAATCTACCCCCCTTAAAAGAATTTTGCCCTCGAAATTCAGTGAAATAAATAGGGGTATTGTTCACGCATTAAGGCCTCGGGTTCCCAAGTTGCTTCTTCTACCTTATGATTCCTCCACAATACTTTAACCAAGGGAACCGTCTTCCTCCGTATGTAATGACCCGTCCCGGGAGTCGGGATTAGCGAAGGGATTAGTGATGGATTAGCTGAGTTAATCGGTGGTTAGTTGGTTACTGTTGGACTTTGGGCGTAGAATGACGATTTTGCCCCTAGTTTGGGCAAGTTCGGATGGTCAATTGGCCATTGATCGATGACTGTGACGTAGTTCTGGACGTCACGAGTCCGTAGACAGGTGGCACGCCCGATTCCGACATCCGAGGAGGAAGTTATGATGTTCGGAAGGTTGAGGGCATTACCGTAAATTGGATAAACGAAGGGGAAAAGTTGACTTTTCGCACGACAAGGTTTTTACACGTAGAACGAGGACCGTTAGGTAGATCTCGTCGACCTGAGTTCAACGACAGGTGGCATGCTTTCATCGGACGTAGGACGAGTGAGATAAGGGTCTAGAACGGCGAAGGGCAAAATGGTAATTTTGCAAGGCAAGGGCATTCTGGTCATTGTGCTGCCTTGGGATTTGTGCCCAGTGTGTACTGGACACTTGGCTGCTTTGGGGTGTTGTGTCCATCAAATTAGGGACAAGTGTCCCACACTGGAAGGCTGTGGAATGTTGGACGACCGCCTCGATTGTTTTAAACGGGGATTGGCTTTGTGTGTGCACCGTGTAGAGCAAAAAATAGGGGAGACTGAGAGGAGGAGGCTAGTTCTCTAAATCCTCAACCTGAGATGAGAGGCGTGAGAGTGCAGGGAAGTGCTAGAACATACGGTAAGCTGGTATTGGTGCCGTCACAAGGGCCACCGTGGGCGGTGGCGGTTAACTGTGAAAAACAGAGCCCAGGATGATCGTGGACCCCAACCTCTTCAAAACTTGATCAGATGCTGATGGTTTGTGAAGGCAAGTTGCAGGAAGGGTTGCTCTGAGATGGATGGTGGTCACGGCGAAGTTCGACAGCCGAGGATGGGGGCGAAAGGGAGAGAACCCTGTACATCCTCTGTTTTGAGTTTCAATGTGGACGATGAAGAGAAGGGTTTAGGAGCCTAATTGAGGATTTAAGTATGACTCAGAGGTGTCTGGGACATGAATGAACACGACTGGGTAGCTCGCCGTGGACGGTGGCCAGCGAACCCGATACGGTATGTTTTGGATTTCAAAATCGATTATGGATTTGTAGCCCTTGTTGATAACTATTAATGACTCAAACGTGATGTGGGAAGGAAAACAAGTCGTTTGGGACAAAATTGGAGGCTGGAGGAAGCTGGAAAACCTTGGACGGCGAGGGTGCAGAGTGCAGGTTGAACGTTTGAACGGGAAGGTAAAATTTTGTGGTTTTTGTTACAAATTGATTAGGTTAGTAGATTAAGAGGAGAAAGACGAAAGTAATGGACTAATCAGGTTTTAAAACGGATTAAAAATGGGACAAAACCGCTCACGCCGGCTTGGTCCAACCGGACCGGTTCGAACCGGTCTGAACTGGGTCGACGAGAGGAAGAAGGTGACACTGTTCACGCGCGTGGGTTTCACGCGCAGAACCTTCCAGACGCGCGTGGAGGCGCGTGGGGCCTAGTTTGGGGAAGTTTCCAACACGACTTTTAAAGTATTCGATGTAACGAACATTTTGGCACTGGTTTCGAGTCAATCGGACATCGTCTCGATATGGTTCAGATTGTCCGAAGGTTTAGGGCTCGGTTAAAAATAGTAAAAAATACGAGAAAATTATGGGACTTGAGTAGGACTTTTGTGAAGTAGTTAGTGATCTCGTTATGGGTTTTGGACAGGTTCGGGAAAGCCGAGGATAGCAAACTGCCGGGAAAGCGTAAGTGCACGCGTATCGAGGCGACGTCGGAATGGTCTGTGAGTGGACTTTGCTTTCTAACTCTTGATGCATGCATATATGTTTTTATATGTTTTCTATACGTGATTTTATGATTTGCTTTATGGTTGTGATGGTTTACGGTTTGTGCACGTTTTTCGAGGAAATGACGGTATTTCACGTTTTACGAGATTTGATGGATATTGTGATTTGAACCTGGTTTTAATGATTTGACTTCGGGTTTTGAAATATGATTTAATTTGAAGGTTTTGAAATGGATTTTCGGAGAAAGTGATTTTGGGCTTGGGGCCCAATTTTGCGATTTCGATAAACGAGCTTTCGTTTTTGAGATCTGGAAATGAAGTCTGGATTTGGGTTCGAGACAGTGGTTCCGGATGCCAGCTTACGGAATCATTGTTGCGAATCTGGAGATGGATTTTCTGTGGCTTTCATGCTTGATTGAAAAATGGTTTTGGGTTTAAAGACCCGGAAAGAAAATAGAAACCCCACTGGATCTGGTTTTGAGTTTAAAGACTCGGATTGATTTACGGGGGGGGGGGGGGGGGAGGGCCCTGGACTGATGTTTTGAGTTTAAAGAATCGGTATGGCTTTGAGTTTAAAGACTCGGACATGATACCCCACGAGGCCTGTAATTTTGTTTTGAGTTTAAAGACTCGGATATCCCGGGAAGGCCTGGCTATTTGCGCATTGTGTTTTGAGTTTAAAGACTCGGGCGCACTTGAGATCCAATAACTGTGTGATTGATGTTTTTCACTGGTTTTTTGATGTTTTGGGCAATGGCCCGGATGAAGTGGAATTGACGAGTTTTGGGATTGAGTTCCCGGATTTGAGATTGATTTGAGATTTGAGGCTGAGGCCTGGATTTGTATAACGGTTTTGATATGGGTTTTCAAATGGTTTTTCAGTGATGGTTTTTGATATGAGTGATTTCATGACTTGACTTGATATGCATGCATTGGTTTTGCATGGAGGGTATAAATGTAATTGTTTTATGAAATGTTTTTAAACTTATACTTTATTTTTGTCCACTCACAGTCTTTTTGTGTTTTCGATACCCTCCAGGTTGTTGCGGTGCGGGCTGTTAGTCGAGAGAGACGGAGACATCACACGTACGATCCACAGTAAACTTTGCGCACTCTGGGAAGTTCAGAAGTTTTTGGACGGTCGGATCGAGAATCCCTTGTCCGACTTACGTGTCACATGAAGGTCAGACGTTAGTTTAGTCTTCGTGTCATGCGTAAGTTAGACGGGATCGGGATTTAGCTCTTAATCCTGGGGGATTAAGGGTGGGTCCTGACACCGTAGCACCTTATCCTTACGATCCAGAATCGCCACAGGCTGCTCCTCAAAACTCAAATCCTCTCTAAGTTCGACAGGTTGTGCTTACAGAATGTGAGAGTCATCCTGAATTCCAAAACATTGACACGTGAAAAACATTATGTACCTTAGCCAGGTCTAATGGTAATGCCAACCGATAAGCAACATGACCAATCCTCTCCAAAATCTCATAGGGTCCAATGTAGCGGGGACTTCACTTCCCTCGTCTGGCAAACCGTATAATACCCTTCCAAGGAGATAGCTTCAAGAAGACCCAATCTCCTACCTCAAACTCCAGATCCCTGATCCTACGGTCGGCGTAGCTCGTCTGTCGGTCCTAAGCTACTTTGAGTCTATCTCTGATCAGTGCAACCTTTTCCTGGGTAAGGTTTACCAACTCTGAAGTCGTCAATCTCCTTTCACCTACCTCGGTCCAACACAACGGGGTTCTACACTACCGTCCATACAAAGCTTCATAAGGAGCCATCCCAATCCTTGCCTGGTAACTATTGTTATAAGAAAACTCTATCAATGCTAGATGCGACTCCCAAGTACCTTGAAACTGTAAAACACAGGCTCGCATCATGTCCTCCAAAATCTGGATGGTCCGCTCTGACTGCCCATTGGTCTGAGGTTGAAAGGCAATGCTGAAATGTAGCTTCGTCCCAAAAGCTTCCTGCAGACTCTGCCAAAACCGTGAAGTAAACCTCGGATCCCTTTCAGAAACTATCGATTCTGGGGTACCATGCAACCGAATAATCTCATCGATAAACAACTGCGCAAACTGCGTCATCCTAAAGTTCTCTCGCACTGGCAAGAAATGAGCTAACTTCGTGAGCCTATCCATAATCACCCATACGCCATCATGACCCCTAGGCGTCCTGGGAAGCTTAAACACGAAGTCCATCGTCAGATGATCCCATTTCCACTCTAGGATCGTCAGGGGTTGCATTGCTCCATAGGGTCTCTGTCGTTCGGTTTTCACCTATTGACAAATCAGACATTTACTGACGTACTCAGAAATTTCACGCTTCATACTTGACCACCAGTAATGCTCCCGAAGCATACGATACATCTTGGTCCCTCCAGGATGCATCACATAGGCTGAATTGTGAGCCTCATCAAGGATCATCTTCTTCAGTGCTTCGTCCTCTGGTACATACAACCGTCCTTCTTTTACCAAGGCTTCATCCTCGCGAATTCTAAAATCTTGTCTCTCCCCAGCTTCAACCTCAAGCCGAATGATGCCCAAAACGGGGTCTTTAAACTAAGCATCGATAATCTGATCAACCAAGACAGGTCGTACATGGAAACTCGATATTACCGCTCCCTGACTATCAACAGTCAAATCCACTCCAGTCCTACGGAGTTCAACCAACAAGGGCAACCGAACCATCCTCAAATATGACAAGGAGCTAGCTGACTTCCTACTCAATGCATCGGCTACCACATTAGCCTTCCCCGGGTGATACTCGATGGTGCAATCATAATCTTTAATCAACTCTAACCATCGACATTATCTCAGATTCAGCTCCTTTTGAGTAAAGAGATAGTTCAAACTCTGGTGGTCCGTGAAGATCCCGCACCTCTCACCATATAAGTAATGTCGCCAAATTTTCAACGCATGAACCACCGCTGGAAGCTCCAAATCATGAGTGGGGTAATTCATCTCATGAGGTTTCAACTGTCGGGAAGCATAAGCAATCACTTTCCCATGCTGCATCAACACATATCCCAAACCCTACAAAGAGGCATCACTGCATACCTCGAACTCCCCACTATCATCCGGAAGGGCCAACACAGGAGCAGATGTCAACTGCTATTTCAGCTCCTGAAAACTCTGTTCACAACTCTCGTCCCAGACAAATCAGACTCCCTTCCTAGTCAGCCGTGCCAACGTAGCAGTAAGAATGGAAAATCCCTCAATGAAACGCCGGTAATAACCAGCTAACCCCAAGAAGCTCCTGACCTCGGTCATTGTCTTGGGCTGCTCCTAGTTCGCTACTGCCTCAACCTTCTGAGGATCCACGTTAATACCCTCGGCTAAAATCACATGACCCAGAAAACCAACACTATTCAACCAGAACTGACATTTGCTCAACTTCGCATACAATTGGTTCTTCCTCAAGGTGTTAAGCACTATCCTCAAATGCTTCTCATGCGCCTTCGCTCTCTTCGAATACACCAAAATATCATCGATGAACACAATAACGAAACGATCCAGGTATTGACCAAAACACTCGGTTCATCAGGTCCATAAACGCCGATGGAGCGTTAGTTAATCCAAATGGCATCACTACAAACTCATAATGGCCATACCTGGTCTGAAAAGCTGTCTTGGGTATGTCCTCCTCTCTGACCCGTAGTTGGTGATATCCGGAGCGAAGATCAATCTTCGAAAAGTACCGTGCTCCTTTCAGATGATCAAACAAGTCATCAATCTGGGTTAGGGGGTATTTGTTCCTGATGGTTACCCTGTTCAGTTGCCTATAGTCAATACACAGTCTCAAACCTCAGTCTTTTTTCCTGACGAACAGCACTGGAGCTCCCCAAGGAGATACACTTGGTCGAATAAATCCCATATCGATCAACTCTTGTAACTGCGCCTTTAATTCCCCCAACTCAGCTAGTGCCATACGATAAGGAGTCCGAGAAATAGGTTGCGTACCTGGAGGAAGGTCGATAGTAAACTTGATGTCTCAGTGAGGTGGCAATCCCGACAAATCCTCCAAAAAGACGTCTGGAAACTCCCTCACTACCCGAATATCCTCTGCCCTCGATGGCTTAACACTTGTGTCCACCACGTGAGCCAAGTAGCCCTGGCATCCCTTCCTTAACAAATTGCTCGCTTCCAGAGCCGAAATAACCCCAGTAGGTAGTGCATACTGATCACCCTGGAACGTGGTCTCCGGTAACCCTAGACTCCGAAAGGTCACCCTTCTATCGAAGCACTCGATAGAAGCATGATGAATAGTTAACCAGTCCATCCCCAAAATAACATCAAAATTCTGTAAATCCAAAAGTAACAAATCCGCCACTAACTCAACATCGCCTACCAACTCGTCTACCGAGACGCACCATATCCGAACCTATCGGATACCTGTTCGACCGATTACCACAACACAATCGATTGACTTCATAGGGAAGCCAATCATAACATCACACACAACACCAAGTCTGACAAAACCCGACTTCGTCAGACACCTACTCCTCGGACAACTACTCAGGCGAGTAGTAAGCCATATGGGATTTACCTCGAAAAGAAGTTCAGTCCCATCATCCTCAACTCCAACATCCAGGTAAGAGTGATAAACTCTCCACCTATCTGGATCATCCAAATCACGATCCAGATCCAACACTACGTCAACCGATCATAGACGTCACGATCCCCGATCGTCACGACGTCCAAAGTCCTCAACCATTTCCCACATCTAAATAGATTAGTCAACGACAAGACACGCCGAGACCGTGGGTTCTCACTGATTTTCTCGTATCGATCCTTGTCATTCCACCGAGGAAAATCAAAGATGATACAAGACTATGACATCAAAATTCATCCTATGTGAATACAACCAAACTCGCTGCATTCACCACGTCACGTAAACCAACCTCGTCTGCCACCAAGCAGGAAATGAGAAATCTCAGTCACCGAACTTCGATATACTCATTTCACCTGATGACCCAAGACAAATCACAGGTCCACCAACCAATACATGATCAGTGTACTAGTGGCAACCAACAACATCAATAACATCTACATCATCTACCATCATCAATCATGGTAAAATCTGAGAAGTCACCCAAAATGACTTCGACATACCCATTACCAATGCGGAAAGCCCGCATTCCTCTCGTCACCTCAATCGCAACTTCTTGTGATTCCGAAGTTCCAACTACGTCGGAAACAACATACTCGGACATCAACCACGTGTCCCCGTTAGACTGGTTATGGACACATGCCCTTTTACGACCATATATGTACATCCAAAAGGATGTCAATTCACCCTAATCTGATGTACCACTCTACTGAAAAGTCACAACAGATCCCTGCTGTGATCTGCAGTCAAATCTCTGCAAACCACCATATCTAACCAATTCTGACCAACTCTGGCCAACAATGACCAACTGGTCGCTAGTCCCCCATGACAGTACTCGATCCTCACGTCTCAACTACCGTTGGATCCTATCCAGTCCGTCACTATTCGTGATTCACTCCCGAACCACAGATACCCATCATAAGCCCATCACGTTGGAGTCACATCCCGACTCGTAACTCACCGTCATCACAATCACCGGCACCAGCACCAGCACTAGTACCAGTACACCACCTGTCAGCATCAGCACAAAGTGTGCCAATCAGACAACTCTGGATCTCCGCTCATACCGAGCGATGATCCCGTACATCTGCTCGAATAGGAGAAACTCTGCCTCCTTCGTACCCAACACCTCTGGGTACAGTTACCCTGACAACTCATAGGAGAAGAGGAAATGTCCCCGAACGTCCCCAACTCATTTTGCGAGCGCACTCAGCCGTAACCGAGTCGAATCCAGAATCACTACTCATACATATGGGTTACTCACGCACCCCGTATCATCGTCACGACTGAAAATCCCATCGTCACAATCGTCACAGTAACCTGAGTCTACTCGACCTGATAAGACTCGACTACGTCCATCGATAGTAGCGTCTGCCCCAACCTCGTGCAGACCTAACTACCAGGAATCACGATATACCCAGACTCCGTATCCAACGGAATCAATCGCCCGTACCAACTACTCTGTATCCCACTCAGGGATTTCATCGACAAGTACCAACCTTGATACCTTGTCCAACCAAACTCTAACCATTCGTAACTCGACTAAACCCATGTCGTCTACCAGGTCGCCCATGACCTTAGTTGTACCAACAATCCATCACAACTATGGTAGTACGACAACCTGCTAGGTCTAACCGATAAGTACAACTCCGACTGCGATGTGCAGTCCCAACACAAGCTGACATGACTAGACCGACTAACGAACCCCAAATCCGAATAGTCGTCAAAGTCACACCACTCGTCAACTAACATTTCTGAACCATACACATCCTACCTTGGAATTCCACGATCACACCCAGAGTTCCCCAGAACCCAACTGCATAAGGCAGTAAAATCCACTATCTGACCGACCCTGCGGTCTTGACATCGTAAAGACGTCAATCCAATCCTACCATCAAGCCAACAAGGATTTCCCGAATCCGGCTGCCAACTGCCGACTGCAGTAAATCCATTTAACTCAACATATTCTGACCATCTAATGGTCACAACGTCGAATCAGTCGTCGGAACCGATCCTACGACATCGTGAAGACGATCCCAACTAACCGTCTCACGATCACACTCCAGAATACGAACACGTTAATCCTTCCGTAGGGTCCCACACTGTCAACCTTGACAGAACTATGGCAACCCCGGCCTCAAATGCCGAACCAAGGCATGCCAATCCTACTAACTATCGTACCGACACCCCAACGATCAGGTTGACAACGGACTGCAGCCCCTTGAGATATCACATCCTCGACTTGCGTACATACTCCAAAAGCTGTACGGTTGCTCGAATAGAGACAACCCCGCTCTGATACCACGTTGACAAGACCCATCCCAATCCCCCCGGGATTAGTGCGGGATGACCCTGCTCTCGTCTGACACGAAGTGTCAGACAAGGGATATTTCCGACCTTTGCCCTCCCGGGCTATCAGAGTACGCCAGGATCCGGAGGAGGTATGTGATATCTCGATCTCTGCTACAGTCCACATCCGCTGTCAACCTGAAGGGTATTAAAAACAGAAAGACTGTGAGTGGACAAAAATAAAGATTTTATAAAACATTTCCATAAAAGACATTTATACCCTCCACTAAAAAGCATGCATGCATAGTAAAACCATTTATTCAAACACATATGTTTAAACAACCAGAAATAGGGTCACAGCCCCAAATTTCGTAAATACAAGTCACACGAGCTCCTGTCCAAAACCATTTACAGAAAACCATAACACATTGAACATATGTGGGATCTCAGCCCAAATTCATTTATCATTATAAACACAATTTCCCAAAACCAATTGAAATCATGTTTATCCATTATATTTCATATCCAGAACCTGTCACGACAAGATAAAGCTACACGTGTGCTAACCGGGGTCTCAAACCCAAGTCTCTCCAGGGTCCACCCAGGTCAAAGTCCGTAGATCTATGACCCTCCCTGAAGGTAACGAACCATGCCCATCCTGAGAGTAAGGAACCCAACTGGGGGGCGACTCCACTCAGTCAGTGCTCCGTGGCTACTCCGGGGTCCACCCAGGCCAACGACCCTCCCCGGAGTAGACAATCATATATAAAGGATGGAATATGAAAAACCTTTGGAAATCATTCTTGAAACCTTCCCAGGATTCATGCCCGGCCCCCATAAGCCGTCATGAACCATAAAATCCTTTCATGGGTTCATGCCGGTTCCCATAAACCGTCATGACCCATAAATCCATTTCTGGGGTTCATGCCGGTTCCCATAAACCGTCATGACCCGTAAAAACCATTTGTAACACATAGCTGGGCACTAGGCCCGAATTCACATAGAAACTGGACCCCCGGTCCGAATCGTAAACCAATTGGGCCTCCGGCCCGATTCTGTAAATCAAATGGACCTCAAGTCCGAGAATTACCTTTTCAAATCCAAAATCATTTCATGAAATCATATCCAAAACCACAAGAATGGAAAATCAGTGTAAAACCGGAAAACCTCGATTTACGTGCAAGCACGTAAATCACCTCGAAATACGTGAAACCATATAATTCACAAGCATCCAAATCAACATCATAAAATCATATTCATAATCCATTTAGAAATCCAAAACCATTTCATTTAGACCAATAAAGACATACAGCCCCGTATAGGAACCGTATAGGGCCGAAACCTCGAAATACGTGCCTATACGTAGCCACACATCCAAATGCACTCATGGAATCACAAACAAGTATTTAAAACATATAATAAACATTTATGCATGCACCAATTTAGAAAACAAGGTCCACTCACAGACCGTCCGAAGCCGCGTCTCGATACGCGTGCCATACGGCTCCCCGAGCCGATCACCATCACCGGGACTTCCAAACCTGTCCAAATTAATTTATAGGGTTACTAACTACTTATATAACCCCTCACTGAAGCCCCGTAATTTTTCCGTATTTTTAACTATTTTTAATCCCGAACCTAAACCTTCCGATGCCCCGAAACATATCGAGACGGTGTCCGATCGACTCGAAACCAGTCCCAAAATGTTTGTTACATCGAATAGATGATTTCGTATGTTGAACACATCCCCAGAAACCCTAGCACGCGCTGCCACGCGCAGCCCAAAGGCCGCTGCGCGTGGGCTCACGCGCCGGTGAACAGTACATCGTTCCCAGCAATCGAACCGGTCTGGGCCGGCCGGTCCGGTCCGACCCCTGCAACTGGACCGGCGTAACCGGTCCAGGCCTCCTTCTCCCTCATTTTCGGTCCGATTTCTTCCATTCCAATTCCTAAATTCCTCTTTTAATCCTAGGAGTCTAATCATGTAAAGAAAACTAAGTTTAAGCCCCTAAATCGACCCGTTCTAAAACCCCTCACGGTCCCCATTTTTTCCGATTAACCCCCACGGCAGCTCAGCCCTTCACCGCCGTCCAAGGCTCCCCCACACACTCCTAGGGACCTAACAATTACCATCTAATCCCCAGATATCATCCCTAGTACCTAAAACCCGAAATGAAATTTTGAATGGAAGACTTACCCGCTCGGGTTTGTCTCCTCCCCGCCGTCGTGGACGGTGGTTCCGGCCGTCCAGCAACCTCCACCAGTCCTCAGTCATCTCCTGTGCCAGCCTCAAGTGAAACCAAGTGAAGAGAATGGGTTGGGTTGTTCAGAGGAGAAGAAATGGTGTGAGATCGGGTAATGGTTTGAAATGGAAGGAATGATCGATGCATGTATGTGGGAAGGTGGGCAATGGATGGGTGACACTTGTCACTCATCCATTGGCCTGCCAAAATATCTGGGTCCACACTAAAGACAAACTGTCCTCGTAAAACGTGTCGTCGTGAATAGTAACCAGGAACTTTCGTGAACCGTAACTTCGCCGTCGAACGTCCGAATTCGACGTGCCGCCTGTCTACGGATTCGTATCGTCCTCATCTACGTAACGGTCTTCGGCCCTCGGCCATCGGACCTCCCGGTCAAAAAGTCAACTTGTGACCTCCTATTCACCCAAATTACCAAAATGCCCTTGGGCTTCCGAACGTCATAACTTCTTCTACGAACATCGGAATTGAACGTGCCACCTGTCTATGAACTCGTGACGTCACGAACTACGTCACGGTCATCGGTTAAAGTACATTTGACCGCCCGAATGAAAAGTCAACGTTTTGCCACCATCAGGGGCAAAACGGTCATTTCGCATCGTTCGTCCGATTTCGCTCTACTAATCACGGATGAGCCTCACTAATCGTGATTAGTCACTAATCTAATCATGGAATTTGGGACGGGTCGTTACACCACCACCACCTCTACTGCCTGCCGCACCTGAAACTGATGTCGTACTCCATCCCGGCTCCGCCGTACCTCGGCCTACACCACCCTTCTGGGGTAACGATGGACACTCACACCGGAAGTGACCTCACTCTCAACAGTAATAACAAACATCCCGACTGGGTCTACCACTCTGCCTCACAGTAGAAGCAACAGATGTTGCACTCGCCTGCGGAGTCGGATATGCTCTAGCTCCTCGGAAACCGGAACCCTGAAAACTGCCTGGTCTACCAAACCGGGGACCACCTGCCGATGAAGTACCACTGTAATTGCCCCACTTCGAGGTCCTCTGACTCGATGCTCCAGAAAAAGAATTTTCTCGGTGTCGCACACTGCTCGAGAACTGTGGTCGTGCTTGCAAACTAGCCTCTAGCCTCACCGCAGCATCTGGATAACTCTTTAAGGGTAGTAAATGAGCCAGCCATCACAATGGCTCGAATCTCTCCTCGCAGGCCCAACTCAAACCGACGGCACTTCTCAGCTTCCGTAGCCACAAAAGTAGGAGCAAAACGGGATAACATCTGGAACCTTTACTCGTACTCAGCCACTGTCATACTCCCCTATTTAAGCCGAAGAAACTCTGCCTCCTTGGCATCACGAAACGAGCGGGGATAGTATTGATCAAGGAACCGCTCCCGAAATGTCTCCCAAGTCACGGTGTGGGCGTCCCATCCTGACAACTCAAGCGTATACCACCACTCATACGCTGCACCGTCTAGCAAGAACGTAGCTAACAACACTCGATCCTCTGGGGGGCATCGCATCACTATGAAAATCCGCTCAAGTCGAGTAATCCACATGTGGGCTTCCTCAGGGTCTGCCCCACCACTAAACGTCGTACCCCCTAGACGCTGGGCTCGCTCAATCATAACACTCTCCGCATCTCTTGTAACGTCTTCAGTAGGTCGTGGAGGGGGCTCACGTCTCGGAGGCATGGTCGATCGTACTTTGAAAGAGGCATAAAGTCAGTATAACGACCTAGACACAACAACGTGCCAGACACAAACCGTCAACCTATGCTCTGATACCAATTAACAGGACCCACCCTGATTATCACCTCGATAACCGGGATGAACCCTGTTCCCGTCTGACAATCACACTCAAAATGTAACGACCCGTCCCGAGTATCGGGATTTAATATTATTTAATTATGATTTAGAATGACTAATCTGGGATTAGTGGAACCCTAGTATTGAGATGTGTGATCACTGCTGGGCTGGCATTCAATGTGTTCCAGTTACACCACTTGTTTGATTAATTTGACAGTATACGTACACTCAGGATGAGTGAATTGGTGGTCTGAGTAACCACGAGTAGCCTTACGGGATGTTATCACGCCGAGATATTTCCAGCGTCTTGGTTCGCTGAGGGAGTCGGCGGTTATGGACATTGAGATTGATATGTGCCGCAGGATTGGGCTTTCCCTGCGAATTTAGATCATGTGGTTGATCTTACGCTACTTTGAGCAAGTGGCAGTATGGGGTGTTGTCACTGATTAGTCGATGGTTGGAGCCTTACCAGGGTGGTAAAGCTTAGTGGTGACAGTGTGACTGATGGTGTCAGCATGGACTGACAGGTGTGTTTTGGTGACTTCCAGGGGGGAGCAGACGTCTCATAGATTGATGATTGAATGGAACCATCTAGCTAGAGGAGTCGACTTAACGGAGAAATGGTTAAGAAATTTTTTTTATCGAGGATCAGGTGATCAAATCCACTCGAGGTGGTCGAGTGTTGTTGTTATGACGTAAGACAGTGATGGGATGTCTGGGTACAGACAAGTATGGTGGGTGTACAAGTGTACACGTGTTGTGAGACCAAATTGTTTTTCCACGAGGTGGATATGGAATAAGGATATTGGTAATTTCGAGGACGAAATTATTTAAGGAGGGAAGGTTGTAACGACCCGTCTCGAGTATCGGGATTTAATATTATTTAATTATGATTTAGAATGACTAATCTGGGATTAGTTGAGTGAATTCAGACGAATTGTGCAAAATGACCGTTTTGCCCCTAAGAGTGTACAAAACGTTGACTTTTTATTCGGACAGTCAAACGGACTTTGACCAATGATCGTGACGTAGTTTGGGACGTCACGAGTTCATAGACAGGTGGCACGTTCGATTCCGACATTCGTGGAAGAAGTTATGATGTTCGGAAGTTCAGGGGCATTTTCGTAATTTAGACGAAATGGGGGAAAATGTTGACTTTTTGATCGGGAGGTCCGATTGCCGAGGACCAAGGACCTTTATGTAGTGCGGGTCGATACGAATCCATAGACAGGTGGCACGCCGAAATCGGACTTCGTACGAGGAAGTTATGGTCTGAAACGTGAAATTGGGGAAGTTTACGGCTCGGTAACCGTGTCGATTATTTTATTCTGAAATGTTGGTTGGAGGACACTTGGATGAGTGACAAGTGTCACTCAGCTATTGGCTAGATTGGATCATGTTCCATTAATCATAAATTATATGCTAAAGTTCCACTATGGAATTAATTAGGATTAAACCTCTGCTTTTAATCTGAGCCATCCATCTCACTCCCCAGATTCCATCTCATCTCTTCCCTCCTATTTCTGATCAGCCTTCATCACTCTCACACATTTTCCTTACCCGTGAGCAAGCAAAATGGGGAGGTGAGAGTTGGATTCTGGCCATTATCAATCTTCCTTCCACAATTGATTATGCAAATGGAAACTGAGTGATTTGCGGAAGGAATTGGCTGAGGGAGAACACGAGGGACTGAGAGGGGAATGGAAATCGAGAATCGGAATTTTGGAGCAATGGAGGGAAATTCGAATTTTGAGCTATGAGCTCTGAGGATCGAATTGGAGTTCAATTTGAGCCTTCTGGGATTGCCTCGATCACAACCAGCTCAAGAACGACGAATTTTGGCAACCTTTTGGCTCTGAACAGACTTGGTGACAGAGGAGAAGCTTGAGGATTGAGTCGTGATTCTAGAGGGATTAAACGATGAAATTGGATTAGGAAATGAGTTTACCTTGGTCCAACGAAGCTTCTCAGTGGATCAATTTAAGGAAATCCAGTGGAATTGATGAAATCCGAATGATGAACAGTGCACAGATGTTCTTCGATGTTCATCTTCGAGTCGTTGGATTTCAGGTAAGGATTGTTGTAATTAGGTTTACAGACCTCTAATTAGACTTAAAAATAACCTATTTGCATGTTCAATTGAAAGGATTAAGGTTGATTTGACAGTGAACGGATCGGGTCATCTCGCGGGTCAAATGGACCCGTTTTACAGACATACGGGTTGGAACGATGACTGTAGCAGTCACTGTAGCAGGCGCGTGGCTTTCACGCGCAGCCACTCATGGCGGCGCGTGATGGCGCGTGGGCACGAATCTCGAGGTGAGGTCAACATGACTTTTGTCCTATGCAATGTAACGAACATTTTAGCATTGGTTTCGTGTCAATCGGATCCCGTTTCGATATTTTTCGGGATGTCCGAAGGTTTTAAATCCAGTTTAAAAATACTTAAAAATTCGGGAAAATTACGGGACTTTAATATGATGTTAATGAAGAGGTTAGTGACCCTCTAATGTGATCTGAACAGGATTGGGAGTCCCGGTGATAGTGGTGTGGCCTAGGAAGGCCTATGGCACGCGTATCGAGGCGCTCGGTTATACGGTCTGTGAGTGGACATTGGTTTTATAAATTTGATGCATACATAACTGTTTCATGATTGTTATAATTGCTTTTATATGCTTTGACTTGGATATCGGTGAATTTATGTGATTTCACGCATTTCGAGGTGATTTACGGGTTGCGCGTAAATCGAGGTTTTCTGGATTTGCACTGATTTCCATAATTGTGGTTCGGATATGATTTTATGAAACAGTCACGGATTTGATAAAGTAAATTCGGGCCAGGGGCCCAGTTGATTTAAGAATTGGGCCAGGGGCCCAGTTGACTTATGAAATCGGGCCAGTGGCCCAGTTGATTTATATATGCAATTTCGGGTCGGGGACCCTAAAATGGAATTGAATAAATGATTTCGGATTTGATAATCCTATTTGGACTTATGACGGTTTTATGGAAATTCGGGGCAGGGCCCTTGTGATATTTTGGAAATGAATAATAAAATGTGTTCCATAAAACCATCTCGATACGAGGATATATATTGGTCTCCTCCAAGTGTCGGGGACACTAGAGAAGTCACGGTGCATTGTCTGCGAGGGGTCATTGTACGGAGCAGCCGGACCATATAGTGATCCAGGAGCAGGATTGCTATGATTAGACGTCAGGGACGTCAGACATCGGGGATGTAAGAGATATGGACCCGGTGAGACCCCGGGCAGCACGCGTTGCTTAATACCGTGAGATATGACGTCGGGGACGTCAAGCGTCAGGGACGCTAGGCATCAGGGATGCTGGAGATGGAAAAATAATAAATGAATATTACTGGATTTATGAAATAACTCTTGGATTAACTTTTGGGATTTGAAACTATGCTTGGGTTTCCGGGCTAAGGCCCTAATGGTTATTTCTAAATAAATTTGTGATTATTGGCTTTTGGTGCATGCATATGTTTTTACTGAGGGGCATAAATGTCTTATAAATGCTTTAAACAGACTTGTTTATTTTCGTCCACTCACAGCTTTTGCTTTTAATGCCCTTCATGTTGATTCCAGAAGCGATTGCAGCAGAGACTGGGACGTCGCACACCTCCTCCATCGATCCTTGTGCACTCTGGAAGCCCGTTTGGGCAGTGGCAATAGGTTATCCCTTGTCTGACACCTCTTGTCAGACGGGAGCATGACACATTCCATGGTAATCCCGGGGGGATTGAGATGGGTCGTGTCACAAAAGACCAAAATAACCTCAAAGCAACCACAAGGCATACATTGTCAGACCAGGGAGAAGTTATAATACAACTAGTCAACAGTAATACAGAGCATAGTAACAGTACAGGAAAAGAACAAAAGACCTACTGTGAGCTGTCTAAACACGCAACGGAAAACTCTATGCCTCTGCCTCTGCCTCTGCCTCGTCGTTAGCCCCGACGCTTGCACCACGACCTGGAGGGTAATTAAAACCATAAAAGTGTGAGTGGACTAAAAATAAATAAGTGTTTCAAAAATAGTTTAATAAACAAACCAGGATTTTACCCTCCATTTTAAAAACATGCATGCATAACTAAGTATCTGAAAACAACTATATAAACCGTATACTAATGGTTATGGAAATATCATCATAAAACATGAAATACCAAATATCATCATCCAATCGAACCTGCGGGATCTATCCGAGTCTTTAAATTCCCGAGTCTTTTAACTGAATCCAGGCCTCAATATAATCCGAGTCTTTAAACTTAACAGGCCTACGGGGGAAAATCATAATATCCGAGTCTTTAAACTCCTGAGTCTTTAAACTCAATCCGGGTCTTTAAACCCAATCCAGGCCCGCCCCCGTCATATCATACCCGGGTCTTTAAACCCAATAACCAGATCCAGAAAATCCAATCCAAACCATTTTTAAATCATTTCTAAATCCATGTCCAAACTCGAATTCGAAATCACTATTCCGAAGCCATGCCGGCGTTTAGAACTGTCATTCTGAATCCAAATCCGGAAATCTCTTTTTCCAAGCTTTAAAACCAAATCTCGATTTCCGAAATTTGATTCTAAAATCGAAAATCTTGATTATCGAATCATGTTTCAAAACTCATTTATAGTCATTGAAAATCAGTTATATATTTAAATCCCAAAATCATAGCATCAGATTCATAATCAAATCATATCTCGTAAAACGTGCCGAAATACGTATAAATCTAAAAAACGCCTCGAAAAACGTGTAATTATGTAAAACAACTATAGAATAATCAAAAACATAAAATCATATTTAAAACCATGGAACAAGTATATAAAATAGTTATGCATGCTCTGTTAGAAATAAAAGTCCACTCACTAGGTCCGAACGTGTCAATCGCGCTCCGTACGCTCCTCGACTGTCTCAGGAGTATCCCGACCTGTCAAATACCACAATACAGGGTCACAAAAACTTCATTTAAGCTCACCCTAATTTCCCCAATTTTCTGGGATTTTTAAACGTATTTAAATTTACCCGTAAACCTTCAGACACTCAAAACTAACCCGAGACAGTGTCCAATTGACTCGAAACTTGTCCCAAAATGTTCGTTACATCAATTAGAGAGAAAACCATGTTGGAAACTTCCCCAAAACATGCCCCACGGGCCCTCACGCGCCGCCCAAAGGGGCTGCGTGTGGGAGCCACGCTCCTGTTACTGTTCATCGTCAACCTCCAGCCAACCCGGTTCAGACAGGTCCAGACCGATCTGGTCCAACCGAGCCGGCGAGCCCAGTTTTCACCCATTTTCAGTCCATTCTCAGTCCTTTGTTCACCATTAATTTTGTCCTTTAATTTATAATTGATTCATTGAATAAAAACACGAAACAAAGCCCTACACCTTACCTCCTAAACGTCGAACCAGAACTCTGAAATTCCAGTCACTGTTCCCGGCCACCAGCTACCTTCTCAGGGCACGAGTTCGACTCCTCAGCTCAATAAGAACTTCCTACAACTATTAGGACCAATAGATCGATTCAACTATGCTCCAAAACCCACGACTTTCGATTTGAGCCAAAAATGGAAAAATAGGGGAAACAGAATCTCACCTGTTCTCTGGCCTCCGCCGTGGCCTCCACCGTGGTTCTTTGGGTTCAATAGGTAGTCCTCAGCCTTCCTAGCAGTCCCTCAGACCAAGTTGAATCAACTTGATCGATTGAGGTTGCACCACGACCCACGACTCCCTCTCTGTTTCCACTGATTTCCTCACCTCACACACACACATCCACAATAATGTTTCCCTCAACATGATCACACAGCCTCTGGCACTCACTCAAGCACAAGGAGATCACACGACTCTCACATACTCACTGGAAAGGGATCGATTAAACTCACGGCCTCAGTCTCTGTTTTTTTTGTTTCTCATTTGTGCGATTACAATCCAATTTTAAAACATGTGATGTCAGGACCCGTCCCAAATATCACCTCGATACCCGGGACGAACCCTGCTCCCGTCTGACAATCACACTTAAAGCACCACAAGAACCTCAAAATAACCATAAGCATAACTATCAGACAAGGGAGTAAATATAATACAATTGTAGTACAGAGCATAGCGTTATACAAAACAGGCACAAAAGTCCTACTAGGCTAATCTTGCAACGGAAGAACATCGTAAAGCTCTATGCCTCGGTCCCTGCCTCAACGTTCACCCCAGCGCTATCACCACGACCTGGAAGGAAAGTTAAAAACCAGAAAGTGTGAGTGGACTAAAAGAAATAAGAGTTTCAAACACGATTTAGAAACAACAAGGATTAAGAAAACAATAGGATTTTTCCCTCCGTTTTAAAATAAAGTATGCATGCCGAACGAAGTATCAGAAAACCACAACATAAAACAGTATAACAAATATGCTAAGATTGTATCATAAAAACATATTCCACATATGTCAAGTCTGATCAAACCTGCTGGGTCTATCCAAGTCTTTAAACTCAAACCAGGCCTCAAATGTAATCCGATTCTTTAAACTCCCGAGTCTTTAAACTCAATAGGCCTACGGGGGTAATATCGTAAATATCTGAGTCTTTAAACTTCTGAGTCTTTAAACTCAATCTGGGCCGGTCCCCCATCAATCAGAATCCGGGTCTTTAAACCCAATATCCAGATCCAGCAAATCCAATCCAAAACCAATTCTAAATCCATCTCCAAATCCGAATCCGAAATCACTGGTCTGATGCTCTTCCGGCACCCAGAACCGTCATTCCGAACCCAAATCCGGAATTCCACTTTTCCGACTTTAAAACCAAATCTCGTTTCCGATTTTAAAACCAAAACCTTGATTACCAAAATAATATCTCATAATCCACTTATAACCATCAGAAAACAATTATAGATTGAAAACCCAAAAGCTTAGCATCAAAATCAGAAATCCAGTTTTTTCCCGAAAAACGTGCGAAAACCCGAAAATGTCTCAAAAAACGTGCGAACATATCAACCACATATAATCACCATTAAAAATCATAAAAACATACTTATAATCATAAAACATAAATAAAAGCAGCTAGGCATGCTCGTAAGAAAAGAAAGAGTCCACTCACGAGTCAAAAAGTGTCAATCGCGCTCCGTGCGCTCCTCGACCGTCTCAGGCGTCTCTCGTCATGTCAATAATCACCAAATAGGGTCATAAATACGTCAAATACGCTAACCCTAATTTCCCCAAATTTTCAGAAATTTAAACGTAATTTAAATTTAAACCCTAAACCGTCCGGATACTCGAACTAACCCGAAACAACATCCGATTTTCCCGAAACTTGTCCCAATAAATTCCTTACAACATTTAGACCAAAAACCATGTTGGTAGGTTCCTCAGAATCCTCCCCACGCGCCCTCACACGCCGCCCAAAGTGGCTGCGCTGGGCCTCACGAGCTGCTACAGTGTCACCGTCTTCCTCGAGTCAGCAGGTTCGACTGTACTGAACCGGCGTGACCGGTTCTCTGCAATTCCTCCATGATTTTCCACCATTTCAATCCCACAAGCTTCGTCCAGTTCCCAGCAATCCATTCCCGTCCTAAAACCTAGAAATCAAGGCCTGAAACCCATCGTCTTCAACCTCGAAACAAAACTGCCTGTTAGCCCTGTTTTGGTCTCCGGCCACCCAGACCTTCCCCCGTCACGGCGACCATCCTAGACGACTCCTAGGAATTCCCTGAGTTTCACACCACTCACTAAAACCCTCGACTCTAACCCAAAGTCCACGACTTTCGAAATGAAGAAAATGGGAAAAACAGGGGATTTGGGTCTTACCTTCGATTCGTCCTCCGCCGTTCGCACCGCCGTGTACCACGATGTCCACTGAGTCCCTTGCAACCGTCTTAGCCTCCTCTCTGCCTGGATTGGGCCAAAACACGGCACAACCACCACCTCTTTCCCACAGCTCTCTTTGTTTTCTCTGAAAATCAAACCTCACCACCGCCGTGTTTCTAGCACGATTTCACTCCCCCAACCACTCACCAGTTCTCATTCTTCTCTCTGTCACTCTCACAACTCACCAAAGCTCTCACACACAACCTGAATCGATCAAACTCTTCACCGCCTCACTCTCTGTTTTCTGTTTCTCAAACCAATTTGCATGGTTTGAAATGAGACAAGTTATACTCTTGTGTACACTAAACAATCCTAGAACCATCTAGGCACTACCACGTGTCCAATTCCTATGGACCAAAACCTAAATATCCAATCCCACTCAACCAAGTTGCCTTATCTGATTGTTCCTAAAGGAAAAAGACCAAAATGCCCCAAAGTTTAGAAATTACCATTTTGCCCTTCAACTTTCCAGACCCATAACTATTCCATCTGACGTCCGATGACAGCGCTCCGCCTGTCGTTGTACTCAGGACGTCGAGAGCTATCTAACGGTCCTCGATCTACGTGAAAATCAAAATTCCACTAGAAAGTCAACATTTTCCTCTATTTGGTCAAAATTACGATAACGTCCCTAATCTTCCAAACGTCATAACGTTTTCTCCGATTGTCCAAATCGGACATGCCACTTGTCCATGGACTCGTGACGTCCTAAACTACGTCACGGCAATGGTCAACACTCGTCCAACCTGTAAATCAAAAAGTCAAATTTTGACACACTATTCACAAGGGCAAATCGTCCTTTTATACAATTCTTTTACAAAATTACATTTGTACCCTTCCTGAAGGTACGGGTTGTTACAATCTACCCCCCTAAAAAGAATTTCGTCCCCGAAATTCAGTGAAACAAGTAAGGGTACTGTTCGCGCATTAAGGCCTCGGGTTCCCAGGTAGCTTCTTCTACCTGATGATTCCTCCGCAAGACTTTAACTAAGGGAACCGTCTTCCTTCGTAAAACTTTATCTTTCCGATCCAAAATCGCTACAGGCTGCTCTTTAAAGCTTAAATCTTCTCTAAGCTCAACAGGTTGTGCTTCCAGAACATGCGAATCATCCCGAACATACTTCTGAAGCATAGATACATGAAAAACATTGTGTATCTTTGCCAAGTCTGCTGGTAAAGCCAATCGATAAGCAACAGGACCAATCCGCTCCAAGATCTCATAAGGTCCAATGTAACGAGGACTCAACTTCCCTCGCCTGCCAAACCTTACGATTCCCTTCCAAGGAGATAACTTCAAGAAAACCCAGTCTCCTACTGCAAACTCCAAATCTCTGATTCTACGGTCGGCGTAGCTCTTCTGTCGGTCATGTGCTGCCTTCAGTCGATCTCTGATCAGTGCCACTTTTTCCTGAGTTAGGTCTACCAGATCGGAAGTAGTCAATCTCCTCTCACCAACTTCGGTCCAACACAACGGAGTCCGACACTGTCGCCCATACAGAGCCTCGTAAGGAGCCATCCCAATACTCTCCTGATAACTGTTATTGTAGGAAAACTCCATCAAAGGTAAATATGACTCCCAAGTACCCTGAAACTGTAAGACACACGCTCTCATCATATCCTCTAGAATCTGAATGGTCCGCTCAGACTGTCCGTCAGTCTGAGGATGAAAGGCAGTACTGAAATGCAGCTTTGTCCCAAAAGCTTCCTGTAAACTCTGCCAAAACCGGGAAGTAAACCTCGGATCTCTGTCAGAGACTATCGACTCCAGAGTACCATGCAGCCAAATAATCTCATCAATAAACAACTGTACAAACTGTGCCAACCTGAAGTTCTCCCGTACTGGTAAGAAATGAGCAGACTTCGTGAGTCGATCCACAATCACCCACACACCATCATGTCCCTTCGGCGTCCTGGGCAGCTTGAATACGAAGTCCATCGTTAAGTGATCCCATTTCCACTCGGGGATCGGCAAAGGTTGCATTTCTCCATAGGGTCTCTGCCGCTCGGCCTTCACCTGTTGAAAGATCAAGCATCTACTGACATACTCTGCAATCTCACGTTTCATACCTGACCACCAGTAATGCTCTCGAAGTGTACGATACATCTTAGTCCCACCAGGATGCATCACATAGACTGAACAGTGAGCCTCATCCAGTATCATCTTCTTCAGTGATTCATCCTCAGGTACACACAACCGTCCATCCTTAACCAAGGCTTTATCCTCGCGAATCTCAAAATCCTGTCTCTCTCCAGCCTCTACCTCAATCCGTATGATGCCCAAAATGGGGTCCTCAAACTGAGCATCAATAACCTGATCAATCAAAACAGGTCGCATGTGGAAACTCGCTAGGAGTGCTCCCTGACCATCCACAGCCAAATCTACTCCAATCCTGCGGAGTTCAACCAACAAAGGTAACCGGACTGTCCTCAAATGCGACAAAGAACTAGCTGACTTCCTGCTCATAGCATCGGCTACCACATTAGCCTTTCCTGGGTGATACTCGATAGTACAGTCATAGTCCTTAAGCAGCTCTAACCATCGACGCTGTCTCAGATTCAGTTCCTTCTGAGTAAAAAGATACTTCAAGCTCTTGTGGTCAGTGAAAATCCTGCACCTCTCGCCGTACAAATAATGTCGCCAAATCTTCAGTGCATGAACTACTGCTGCAAGCTCCAAGTCATGAGTAGGGTAGTTCATCTCATGGGGTTTCAACTGCCGGGAAGCGTAAGTAATCACTTTCCCGTGCTGCATCAACACACAGTCCAAACCCTGTAAAGAAGCGTCACTATAAACCTTGAAGTCCCCACTGTCATCTGGAAGGGCCAACACAGGAGCCGATGTCAACCGCCTCTTAAGCTCCTGGAAACTCTGCTCACAGT
This sequence comes from Prinsepia uniflora, assembly GCA_032719365.1. Classification (NCBI taxonomy): domain Eukaryota; kingdom Viridiplantae; phylum Streptophyta; class Magnoliopsida; order Rosales; family Rosaceae; genus Prinsepia; species Prinsepia uniflora. Next base: position 67,595,950 of record CM064866.1, read on the forward strand.
TCTCATCCCAATCAAACCGAACTCCCTTCCGAGTCAACCGTGTCAACGGAGCAGCAAGAATAGAAAAGCCCTCAATAAAGCGCCGGTAATAGCCTGCTAATCCCAGAAAACTCCTGATCTCTATCACCGTCTTGGGCTGTTCTCAATTTGCTACCGCCTCAACCTTCTGAGGATCCACTCTGATACCCTCGGCTGAAATCACATGACCTAGAAAACCAACACTGGTCAACCAAAACTGGCACTTGCTCAACTTTGCATACAACTGGTGCTCTCTCAGGGTGTTAAGCACTATTCTCAGATGCTTCTCGTGCGCCCTCGCACTCTTCGAATACACCAAGATGTCATCAATGAAGATAATCACAAAACGATCCAAGTATGACCGGAACACTCGGTTCATGAGATCCATAAAAGCTGCTGGGGCGTTAGTCAACCCAAAAGGCATCACAACAAACTCATAGTGACCGTACCTGGTCCGAAAGGCCGTCTTGGGTATATTCTCTTCCTTGACCCGTAGCTGATGATAGCCTGAGCGAAGATCAATTATCGAAAAATACTGTGCTCCCTTCAGCTGGTCGAACAAGTCATCAATCTGGGGTAGAAGATACTTATTCCTAATGGTTACCTTATTCAGCTGTCTGTAGTCAACACACAATCTCAAACCTCGCCTACCATCATCGGACACTCTCTCAAAACCTGAGTCACTACCAACACCTCTCCAGTAGGCGTACTCACCCCTAAAGAACAATCCAAGGTAGCCACCTCTCTCTCCGCCACCAGACTACAACTCCGGGCTTTAAACGAGTGAGTAGCCCCGGGATCTATCAAAACAAAAACAGTGTGGCCAAGTATGGTGAGTATACCTGTCACCACTCCAGGTGCTGATCTGGCCTCCTGCTGGGTCATATCAAAAACTCGCACCTGAGGTCCTGATGACCGACCGCGCCCTCTAGAACTGCTTGTGGCGCCACTGACACCTCTAGGGCCTACCGCCCCTGATACAGATGCAGTACTCCGCCCGGGTTCTGCTGCACCTCGACCGGCTCCACCCTCATGGGCTAACAACAGGCACTCTCTCCGAAAGTGGCCTCGCTCTCCACAGTAATACTAGACATCTCTACCGGGTCCACCAGTCTGTCTCCCAGTAGAAGCAACTGAAGTCGCACTCGCCTGCGGAGTCGGCTGTGCTCTAGCTCCCCGAAATCCAGAGCCCTGAAAACTGCCTGGCCTGCCAAACCGGTCACCACCAGCCGATGAAGTACCACCATAGTTGCCCCGCTTCGGGGTCCTCTGACTCGACGCTCCAGGAAAAGAATGCTCGCGGCGTCGTACACTGCCCGAGTACTGTGGCCGGGTAGGTAGACTGGCCTCCACTCTCACAGCAGCGTCTGACAACTCCTTGAAGGTAGCAAATGAGCCGGCTGTCACTATGGCTCGAATCTCTCCTCGAAGACCCAACTCAAATCGACGACACATCTCAGCCTCGGTTGGAACAAATGCAGGAGCGAATCGAGACAACATCTGGAACCTCTGCTCATACTCAGCTACTATCATGTTCCCCTGTTTCAACTGAAGGAACTCCGCCTTTTTGGCATCTCGGAAAGAGCGGGGGTAATACTGATCCAAAAACCGCTCCCGGAAAGTCTCCCATGTCACGGTATGAGCATCCCAACCTGACAACTCCAGCGTATACCACCACTCATACGCTGCGCCGTCTAACAGAAAAGTAGCCAACAACACACGATCCCCTAGAAGGCATCACATCACCCCAAAAATCCGCTCGAGTCGGGTGATCCATCGGTGGGCTTCCTCTGGGTCTGCCCCACCACTAAACGTAGTAGCCCCGAACCGCTGGGTTCGCTCTATCGACGCACTCTCTGCTTCTCTCGCCACGTCTTCAGGTTGTAGAGGGGGTTCACGTCTCGGAGGCATGGTCAAACGTACGCTGAAAGAGGCATAGAGTTAGTAAAACAACCTAAATACAACCGCGTTCCGACACAAACCGACAAACCTATGCTCTGATACCAATTGTCAGGACCCGTCCCAAATATCACCTCGATACCCGGGACGAACCCTGCTCCCATCTGACAATTACACTTAAAGCACCACAAGAACCTCAAAATAACCATAAGCATAACTATTAGACAAGGGAGTAAATATAATACAACTGTAGTACAGAGAATAGCGTTATACAAAACAGGAACAAAAGTCCTACTAGGCTAATCTTGCAACGGAAGAACGTCGTAAAGCTCTATGCCTCGGTCCCTGCCTCAACGTTCACCCCAGCGCTATCACCACGACCTGGAGGGAAAGTTAAAAACCAGAAAGTGTGAGTGGACTAAAAGAAATAAGAGTTTCAAACACGATTTAGAAACAACAAGGATTAAGAAAACAGTAGGATTTTTCCCTCCGTTTTAAAATAAAGTATGCATGCCTAACGAAGTATCAGAAAACCACAACATAAAACAGTATAACAAATATGCTAAGATTATATCATAAAAACATATTCCATATATGTCAAGTCTGATCAAAACTGTTGGGTCTATCCGAGTCTTTAAACTCAAACCAGGCCTCAAATGTAATCCGAGTCTTTAAACTCCCGAGTCTTTAAACTCAATAGGCCTACGGGGGAAATATCGTAAATATCCGAGTCTTTAAACTCAATCCGGGTCCGTCCCCCGTCAATCAGAATCCGGGTCTTTAAACCCAATATCCAGATCCAGCAAATCCAATCCAAAAACCATTCTAAATCCATCTCCAAATCCGAATCCAAAATCACTCGTCTGATGCCCTTTCGGCACCTAGAACCGTCATTCCGAACACAAATCCGGAATTCCACTTTTCCGACTTTAAAACCAAATCTCGTTTCCCAAAATCCGATTTTAAAACCAAAACCTTGATTACCAAAATCATATCTCATCATCCACTTATAACCATCAGAAAAAAATTATAGATTGAAAACCTAAAAGCTTAGCATCAAAATCAGAAATCCAGTTTTTTCCCGAAAAACGTGCGAAAACCCGAAAATGTCTCGAAAAACGTGCGAACATATCAACCACATATAATCACCATTAAAAAGCATAAAAACATACTTATAATCATAAAACATAAATAAAAGCAGCTAGGCATGCTCGTAAGAAAAGAAAGAGTCCACTCACGAGTCAAAAAGTGTCAATCGCGCTCCGTGCGCTCCTCGACCGTCTCAGGCGTCTCTCGTCCTGTCAATAATCACCAAATATGGTCATAAATACGTCAAATACGCTAACCCTAATTTCCCCAAATTTTCGGGAATTTAAACGTAATTTAAATTTAAACCCTAAACCGTCCGGATACTCGGACTAACCCGAAACAACATCCGATTTTCCCAAAACTTGTCCCAATAAATTCCTTACAACATTTAGACCAAAAACCATGTTGGAAGGTTCCTCAGAATCCTCCCCACGCGCCCTCACACGCCGCCCAAAGTGGCTGCGCTGGGCCTCACGAGCTGCTACAGTGTCACCGTCTTCCTCGAGTCAGCAGGTTCGACTGTACTGAACCGGCGTGACCGGTTCTTTGCAATTCCTCCATGATTTTCCACCATTTCAATCCCACAAGCTTCATCCAGTTCCCAGCAATCCATTCCCGTCCTAAAACCTAGAAATCAAGGCCTGAAGCCCGTCTTCTTCAACCTCGAAACAAAACTTCCCGTTAGCCCTGTTTTGGTCTCCGGCCACCCAGACCTTCCCCCGTCACGGCGACCATCCTAGACGACTCCTAGGACTTCCCTGAGTCTCACACCACTCACTAAAACCCTCGACTCTAACCCAAAGTCCACGACTTTCGAAATGAAGAAAACGGGAAAAACAGGGGATTTGGGTCTTACCTTCGATTCGTCCTCCACCGTTCGCACCGCCGTGTACCACGATGTCCACTGAGTCCCTTGCAGCCGTCTTAGCCTCCTCTTTGCCTGGATTGGTCCAAAACACGGCACAACCACCACCTCTTTCCCACAGCTCTCTCTGTTTTCTCTGAAAATCAAACCTCACCACCGCCGTGTTTCTAGCAGGATTTCATTCCCCCAACCACTCACCAGTTCTCCTTCTTCTCTCTGTCACTCTCACAACTCACCAAAGCTCTCACACACAACCTGAATCGATCAAACTCATCACCGCCTCACTCTCTATTTTCTGTTTCTCAAACCAATTTGCACGGTTTGAAATGTGACAAGATATACCCGTGTGTACACTAAACAATCCTAGAACCATCTAGGCACTACCACGTGTCCAATTCCTATGGACCAAAACCTAAATATCCAATCCCACTCAACCAAGTTGCCTTATCTGATTGGTCCTAAAGGAAAAAGACCAAAATGCCCCTAATTTTAGAAATTACCATTTTGCCCTTCAACTTTCCAGACCCATAACTATTCCATCTGACGTCCGATGACAGCGCTCCGCCTGTCGTTGTACTCAGGACGTCGATAGCTATCTAACGGTCCTCGGTCTACGTGAAAATCAAAAGTCCACTAGAAAGTCAACATTTTCCTTTGTTTAGTCAAAATTACGATAACGTCCCCAATCTTCCGAACGTCATAACTTTTTCTCCGATTGTCCAAATCGGACATGCCACCTGTCCACGGACTCGTGACGTCCTAAACTACGTCACGATCAATGGTCAACACTCGTCCAACCTGTAAATCAAAAATTCAACTTTTGACACACTATTCACAAGGGCAAAATCGTCCTTTTATATAATTTTTTTACAAAATTACATTTGTACCCTTCCTGAAGGTACGGTTGTTACATGTGACCGTGTAGAATTAGGCTAGAAGCCTCTAGGAAGTAAACAGGTGTCAAACACCCTGTGGACTCAACCCAAAATATCCAATCCCAGCTTCCCAGATGGCCTTGTCTGGTTGGGTACATTTGCCCAGGTGTTAAAAAGACCAAACTGCCCTTGCAAGTCCAAATTACCATTTTAGCCCTCACTTATCTAGACCCATAACTTAACCGTCCGACGTCCGATGACGGCGTGCTGCCTATCGTTGTACTCAGGACACCGAGACCTATATAACGGTCCTTCATCTGAGTGAAAACTAATGGTCAAATAAAAAGTCAACAATTTCCCTCTTTTAAACCAAATTACGAAAATGCCCTCGACCTTCCAAACACCATAACTTCTTCCCCTATTGTCCGAATCGAACGTGCCACCTGTCTACGGACTCGTGATGTCCTGAACTACGTCACAGTCATCGGCCAACGTCCGTTCGTCCTGCCATTCAAAAAGTCAAATTTGACCACACTATTCAGAAGGGTAAAATCGTCATTTTTATACAAGTCTTTTCCAAATTTACATTTTTACCCTTTTTGAAGGTCCGGGTTGTTATAGCGTGGGCACGATTATCGAGGTATGGTCAACATGACTTTTATTGTAATTGATGCCTATATAAAGATGAGGATCAATGGATGAGTGACACTTTTCACTCATCTATTAGTCCACACCTGATATTTTGGGTCCTATTAAACAGCAAAGTCAAAAGTCAACTTCTCGTAAAATGTGCAGTCGTGAATAGTTTGTGAAACCGTTATTGACCCGTAACTTTTTCGTACGATGTCTGTTTTTAATGTGTCGCATGTCTACGGACTCGTATTGTCTCTATCTACGTAATGAACTTCGATCCACGTGCATTTAACATAGTAGGTCAAAAGTCAACTTTTTCACCCATCTAAGGGCAAAATCATCATTTTACCTTGATTGCTCGATAATCCTTAACTAATCCCCTATTAGTCTCGATAATTCTCAATTAATTCCTGTAAATTGGGGCCGGGCCGTTACAAATAAAGTCTACAATATTCAATAATATTTTAAATACACCTAAAGTTTTATGGAATTACGAAATGTTATTGTTGAATACACCCAAACTTTTAAAAAATTTATAAATCTTTGTAAAAGTATAGATTGAATACCTTAGAAAAAACGTTTGGTAAATATATTAACCAAAAGAAAGATAAGCAGCCATAGCCAAACCATAGGTGATACAAGCAAGGCCGAAACCTAGAAAAAGCAACCATGTTAGGACATGTCACATCTAGCACCATATTGTCCGCTTTGGGCCTCATCCTCACGGTTTTGTTCTTGGGAGCTCACATGCAACTCCGCAGTGGGCCACCCATCATGGGATTGTACCAGCCTCAACACACTTAACTTTGGAGTTCTAACCGAACTCAAAGCTAGTGAGCTCCCAAAAGCCTAGTGCTAGATAGATGCGTGCCTACACATATAAGGCACATCACCCATCCCCTAGCAGGAATGTGGGATTGTTCACTGATCTTGCTCCATAAAGCTCACGGGTCTTACAATCCACCCCCCGATCGGGGTCCATCTCTGATACTATTCTGACAGGACCCGTCCCATCTAGCACCATATTGTTCGCTTTGGGTCTCGCGCTCACAGTTTTGTTCTCGGGAGCTCACGGTGCAACTTCCCAGTGGGTCACCCATCATGAGATTGCACCAGTCTCAACTCACCTAACTTTGGATTTCCCTCGGAATCCAAAGCTAGTGAGCTCTCAAAAGGCCTAGCGCTAGATAAGTGCAAGCCTACACATATAAGGCACATCACCCATCCCCTCGCAGGAATGTGAGATCGTTCACCGATCTTTCTCCACAAAGCTCACGAGTCTTACAACTAAATTCACAAAACTCATAAACTTCATTGATGAAAGGAGAAGGACTCACTGTGCAAAGCAAGGAAGAGTCTAGTTGCTCCCTCGGGTCTATTTCTTCTGAAACTGTAAAAGAAAATAAAAGAGAAATTTTATTCCCAAAATTCAAGAATGACCCATAACTTAATTTACAAAAATCATAAAAACCCATAATTGAATTCAAAAAATCTAAAAGCAAAGAATTACCAACCTAAATTTTTGTCAGTTAGCATAGCTACCATAGATTGAGGGCTGAATTCGCAACACCACCCTACAGCAATCCCGAAAACCCATAGACCTCAGAAGAACTGAAAATGAATATTTATAAAGTTAATAAATAATTTAGAAGAAAGAATGAACAAAGGTGTAAAAATTAGTAAATAACCAAATGATGGCACATACATCAACCTGAATTCAGAAGGTTGTTAAAAGTGAAACAGATCATTGTCCTGCTGAATTAATACTCCCCAACTTTGCTATTGAATCTAGCTCTGTCAATTGGTTCTTAAAAATCAAACCAAAAATCGGATCGAACCGAAACCGAAACCAAAAAAACTGAACCGAAAGAAAACTGAAATCGAATAGTAAAAACTAAACTGAATCTAACCTGGTTCTATTTTGGTTCTTAATTTACCAAAACTGAACCAAACCGAACCGAAAAAATCGAACTAAATAAAATAGGCTTCTGTTTTTGGGTTTAATGGATCAGGCTTATGTTTTAATTCAATGGGCTATGTCCATTGTCCAATCCAGCCCCAAAAGAATTAAGTTTCCCAGCTCAATCCAAGGTCCCCAAGCCCAACAAGCAACAACCCAACCTCTCTGCTCTTTGTCTCTAAAATGACGTCGTCTTGCTCCATCCCTAATCCCTAACCCTCTCGCAGTCCTACTTAGTTGCTACGCAACTCATCAGCCTCATCTGTCTATAGAGATGCATGAAGATGCGACGACCCCTCTCGCTATAATCCCCAATCCATTTCGTCTTGTTCTCAATCCTCTCATCTCTTTTGGTCTCTCAACACTATCATCAATCTCTCAACCTCATCTTTCTCTGATTTCGTCGCCCGATTGCTCACCCTCACGAAGACACGAACCCTCACCACTCACCAGATGGCTTCCGCTCAATCTCACCCTCTCCGTCTTTCTCTCAATCTCTGTGTTTTCTCCAATCTCCAATCTCCATGTTCCTCGTTCTCTCTATCTCTCTCTCCCTCGACCTCAACCTCTTTGTCTTTGTCGATGCCCATCTTCGACCTCATATTCTCCAGCTTTGTCGAAGCTCATGGCCTCACAACTCTGAGTCTACGCAATTTATCCTTCGCTAACTTCGTCGCATACAAAAACCGGTCGTCTTCGAAGCACATGGGCTCAGCCTCTCCCTCTCGGCCTCTCCCTCATTCTCTTCGTCGTTGCATACAAAAATCGGTCCAAAATCGATTCAAAACTGAATCAAAACGGTTTAATCGGTTTTTGATTCAACCAATTTTGAGGTTTCAAACCGGATCGAATCGGAACCAATTCCCAACCCTATTCGATTTCAATTTTGGAAAAAAAAATCGAACTGAAAAATTGATTAACAGGGCTAATTGAATCCCAATGAAAGGTAATCTTTGGAAACTTGGCATTCACAGCTTACTACTAAATGACCAAGAACACTAAAAATGAAGAAGACTCAAGTAAAAAAGAGTGATCCAATGTTAACTACTACACTCATCTACTCTAAATTCCAAATCCAACCCAATAAAAATTTAGAACAAAATTTAATCAAAACAAACAAAAGAAATTTACCTGGAAGAAATCACCCAAAGCCAAAGGCAAAGACAAATTCTTTTCCCTCCTCTTTACCCTTCCAAATGTAACTCACGAAAAATCTTCCTTTGCTTATTACATGAAAATTTCATGATAATAAAAAAATAAAGAATTATTGCTTATTGATTACACAGAAAAAGCACAAATCTTGAAATTGAATTATTGTTTATATGAGACCGAATTTTACACTATAAATGAATTAAATGTGTTTTAATTTAATAAGATAGAACTTTGATTGAATTAGGATAGCATCTCTGCATTCTTGTTCCACAAACGGCCTCAAATACTACATAACACATATCATATTTGCATTTTAGTACACTATGAGGCATTATATACTCAATTAATTACATCACTGTATCCAAACACATATTGTTCGACTCACACTCAACATCCAATTGAATGATTAAACAAGGGCAAAGATGAGACATTGGGAATAAAATGAGAGTAGTTAAATTGCTTCCCATATCTCCCACACCACCACCACCAGGCTAGAAATTTTAATGTTAATGTTAATGGTTTTTCATGGTAGATTTGTATGTGAAATCAATTTCAAACCATAGGACAGGAGTGTTTGCGTAAATTTCAAATGTAAGGGGAAATTTTTGAAAACACAATAAACCTCAGGATTTTAGCTTAATTAAAATAAAATTTATTGCATAAAACTATGAAAACTAGCATAAAATTGAATGTTGTTGTAATAAAAAAGGGGCAAATTACACTTTACTGCCCTGTACTTTACACCTTATAACAGATTCATACCTGAACTTTTAAATGTATCAATTTACACCAAAAACCCATCAAAATGTTACAACTTAAAACCGTCGTTAAAAAATCTATTTAACTGCCGTTATATGCTTACGTGTCATCAAGTGGGTCCCATTTTTAATACATTATAGAAGGGCAGATATGTCAATTGGTTATATACATTAGGGTTCCAAGAAAATTCCATTATATACTAAAAAAATCTAAAGGCCTTGAAGCAGCCGCTTCATAGCTTCAATCGAAGGGAAAAATATCTGTGAAGGCCTTGATCGAAGGGACCATTCTATGCACATCGAAGTTGTAGCTGCTGCATCTGAAAAAAAAGGGTCTTGGGTTCACTCTGAAATTTCATTAGAAGAAGCTGTAGCCACCTCATTTGAAAAAAAATGGGGTTGAACCGCACATCATATCTTGAAAAACAAGAAGGAATCCATTGAAGCTTCGATCAAATCCGTAGACTTGTCATCCTTTGCATCCAAGTGGTCTACCAGCCATTAATTTTCTCACATTGTGTGATCATCTTAAGGTATGCGGTGGTTTTGTTTGAATGCTACTATCTGGTTGTTTACCAAGAAATTGAGGAATACAATGAAAGAAAAATTGGACAGTTTTATATAAAAATTAAAATTTTGTGTCGTCTGCTATTAACAAGAAAGCAGACTCTAGGGAATTCATAAAGTTAATGACACTTGCTATTAGTGGTTGATGGATTTGGATTGAAGATCACATTTATATTGCTATTATATATCATGAACTCGACTTACTTTCATGTTTTACTCATGTCATTTGCATCAATTTGGTGCATATATACGTTGGCATTGACGTTCTATGGCCGATAGACACGACATAAAATTTCATCGTTTATAAAGAACTTCTAGGGATTAAGAATGCTTCGGGTCTTATGTAACAACCCGGAAATTCGAAAAAGGAAAATTTGGAAAATTTGAAGGAAATGACGATTTTGCTCCTGGACTTGGGCGAACGGTTGACTTTTGGTTCGAGCGGTCAAACGGACTTTGACCGATGACTGAGATGTAGTTCGGGACGTCATGGATCCATAGATAGGTGGCACGTTCGATTCCGACATTCGAGAAGAAAGTTATGATGTTCGGAAGTTCAAGGGTAATTTGGTAATTTGATTAAAAAAGGGAAATTTGTTGACTTTTCAAACGACATAGACTTTTCACGTAATTCAAATACCGTTGGGTAGGTCTTGAGACGCTGAATCCGTAGACAGGCGGTATGCGTCGATCAGAGTTCGGACGTGAAAGTTATGGGTCAACTTGGGTCTAGAATTGTGAGGGGGTATTTTGGTAATTATGTGTGCATGGGTAAAATGGTAATTTGACTAGTCCTGGCTGATTCAGCCATGTATTAAATGAAATTAAGGACACATGTGCTTGTTAATTGAGATGAGGATTTGTTGCTTCGTGACATCTGTCACTTTGTTAATGAAGGTTAGTGGCTTAAGTGATGATGGTGCAAGTATAATGGGCGGTGTGGATTTAAACTGAGAAAACAATCGTGTGTGTGGGTATTTGTGAAGAAAAACAGAGTATGTTCCAACCTGCAGACCTCAATCTCTCTTTTTGATCGAGCTCTGTGAGGGATAGAAAGATAAGAGATTGAAGGAAGAAAAACGAGGAAGATTGAGAGGAAAGGGAAGGGGAATTGTGAACTAAACCTAGGAACCCGAGACTCAAACCCTTCTCAAATTGATCAAAAAATTGAATCCAAAAATCTGAGCCATAAACACTGAAGTTGGCCTTGAATTAAGCCTCCTGAGCTCAAGGCGAGTTGAACCCAATCAAGAACGACGACAATTGGTGTCGTTTTGGCCTAGAACAGACCGAACGGACAAACGGGAAACTGAAGATTGAGTCGTGCAATTTGAGGTAAGATAGGATGAAATTGAGATTAGGAAAATGTTTATAAGGGTCCTGCGAAGGTCTCTGAATGATTACCTTTAAGAAATCAATGGAAATTGAAGGAATTATAAGATGAACTTTCAATGGGAATTTCAAGTTTTGATTTGGATTAATATCAGATGTTATTATTGAAATTAATGTTACAGACCTTCAATTAACATTAAAACGATATGATTAGCTGAATTAATTGAAGAGAAAGAATGGAAATTGGTAGGAATTGAATCGGGTCATCTCGCGGGCCGACCGGACCCGTTTTACAGACAAACAGGTGAGGACGAACACTGTAGCTGTTATTGTAGCAGGCACGTGGACTCACGCGCAGCCACTCACGGCGGCGCGTGGGACCAAGTTCCAAGGTGAGGTCAACATGACTTTTGTCCTATTTAATGTAACAAACATTTTGGCACTAGTTTCGAGGAAATCGGATATCGTTTCGATAGTGTTCTATGTATCCGAAGTTTTAATATACGTTTAAAATACGTATTTACATCCCGGAAAAATTGGGAAAAATTATAGGAGGTATATTGAGATGTTAGTGACCCTCGATAATGACTTTGGATAGGAATGGTGACTTCCAAAATTTACGGAAAAACGTGAAGTTCGGAAAGTGAGCAATATGGACGGTGTGTGAGTGGACTTTTGTTTTCTACCCAGAATGCATGCATATATGTTTTAAATGCTTTATTATATGATTTGAAATGTTTTGGCATGATTGATGTTTTGATATGATGATTTCCAGATTTTGGGAATATTATATTGTTTTATATGATTTTGGGCACGATTTTCGAGAAAACTGTGAAATTTCTGTTTTGGACGAAGGCCCGGGATTTGAGATTGGTTTTGACTCGGATTATGAGTCGGGAAATGATTTGATGAAATTGTAATGCTTTTTGGATATATTTTATGGATTTATGTGAAAATGGTAACTGAGGTTGCGATTGCAAGGATTTGCGTGAAAATGATATTTTGGGCTTGAGACCCAATTGGATAGTGATTTTGACTTAGATTTGGAGTCACATGTGAATATGATGAAATTGATGATTTTGATTTATAAAGTGAATTCTGGACACTGTTTTTATGATGGATTTGTGGAACTTACTTTGTGAAAGCTATGTTTCGGGCAGAAGCCCTGTTGCATTGTTTTTTACTTGATTTGAGACATGAATTGGTTTGAAATGAGATTACTGGATTTGGCGACTGTTCCACATATACCATCCTCTGTGATTTGATAATCTCCTCCAGACGTCGTAGATCCTGGAGTAGTCACGATCCACTGCCTAGAGATGAGTAGCTCTGAGGGAGGCTCAGTCTCAAAAGTGTGAGATTATAATGATATCCTCCAGACGTCGTAGATCCTGGAGATGATATCACCCCAGACGTCGTAGATCCTGGGGAGGTACTCAGACATGAGATACCCGAGTTTGCACTTGTTGCATTGATATCATGACGGGTTACTTGGATATTGAGATTGGATATTGAGGATTGGTGGTATTATGATTTATTGATATTGTGTCCAGATGCTTTATATCATGGACTGATTTGATGAACATGAGTTTATGGGACCATGGGAAAACATGTTTTGATTTTATCGGTCCACTGTTCATACTTGATTGATTTCACGCTATTACTCATGTTTTATGATATGCATGCATGTTTGTGAAATTGGAGGGTAAGAATGTATTTTGATAAATGTATTTCTAAAACTTTATTTTTATCCACTCACACCTTTTATGTTTTTATTGACCCTCCTGGTCGTGGCGCGATGATCGAGGCTGATCTGGAGGTGGAGGCATGAGTAGGCACATGTGCGATTATCCCTTGTTTGGTAAGTACTGAGGGTAATTTCGGAACTTCAGTTGACTTGTCAAATGGGAGCATGACTGAGCACGGTTATCTATGACCTTCGGGGACGGGTCCTGTCATCTTAGCTTCTCTCTGCCTATATTTTTCTCAACTTTTGTAAGCCGCATTGCTGTTTTGGTAATTAGGCGTCTAATATTGGGTGTCGAGCTTAGAGGACCAAGGCTTTGGGCATCTAATTTTTGTTGTGCTATTTTCTCTCAAGGTTTATAGCATCATATGAGGCTAATTTTGTTTTTTAAGCCCTGGTATGATTTTGAGTTTGTTTCCTTGCCCTACAGATAGCAATATTATTGAGTGTATCTACCATGTAGAATGTACCAATCTCTACTTTCTTGATACAGCAACTAAATTGTGTTTACATGAAACTACTCATTCTTGCTATTTTATAGCATTAAGGATTAGGATTTGTGAAGAAAGTCATAGCCATAATGGTGGTTGATCATCAATATCGATAGTCCCGGCCTTAATATGGATGTTTGGCTCCATCAAGCAAACAACAATGACCTTGCTAAAAAAAATAGCTGAAAAATAGCCACAGCCATAATATTTTTTGGAAATTCTTACGTGAGTGGAAGATAAATGAATTCAATGTGCATAAATTCTATATTTCTTTTGTAAATGTGTTCTGATCAACACATTTTTTAATGGGTACAAACATAAGATAAGAAAACAAAAGCATAAGAAGTGCTATTCACAAGAGAACATATATGAAGAATGGGGCAAATCTCCATATCCAACCATCTTATTTGGAAAATGATAACGAAGTAAAATGAGGACCTCTTTCACATGACCTCACTTACAACATCTAACTACTACATCTTGGAAAATTAAACAGAGAGATGACAATAAGCTACGTCTTAACATTTCCTCATCCAATTTAAATTCTTCACTAAGAAAGGGCACCCTTACAAGCCGTGGCTAACACTTCGTCAAGCTGTCTCTTAGCAGAGCTGTATTTCTTGGTGATAAATCTGTAGACAATTAAACAAACAAATCAACATGATACTATCATAAAGAATGTGTAAGATAGGGAATGAAAAACAGTTTTAATGTGATCCAAGCTTGATGGTCTGTCTATTTACCTGAAGAAATCCCTCCACAACAAGTTATACATCAACATGTTGATTTCATTGCTTCCATCTTTGCTCCCATTGGGTGGTAGTATTTGGCACTCATCTGCAAATGCTGTAAGCCTCTGAAATGCTTCAGCTTCCCCTCCCACTAATGACAGGACCCGCCCCGATCCTTCCTGGGACCACATGGGGACGTGCCCTGCTCCCGTCTGACACCCAAAATAACGTTCCAATTTTAACCTTAACGTTCAAATGCATAAATAACCAAATTAAAGTTATACATCAATCCGAAATAAATAGATGTCAGACAAGGGATGAAAACCAAAATTACAAATTGCGAGCACGACTCTAAAATAAACCTGCGGGCAAACCACCCAACAGGAGATCAGGTACGTGGAAGTAGATCTATGCCTCAGCCTCATGATCCTCCTCTACCTCAGTAGCACCGCCTGGAGGGGTTACCAAAACAATAAGGGTGAGTGGGCCGAAACTTAAGTTTATAAAACCGTTTAATAAGTAAACAATATAATTTACCCCTCCGTTTTCCAAACATGCATGCATCAGAATTTAAAACCATAAACCATATAATATGAATCATAAGGCATGTAATAAAATCATAAGATAATTTTAGCCACTGCACTATACGCTCCAATCTTGACATCCCAGATGTCTGACGTCCCTGACGTCCAATAAGGTCACAGTCTCAAGGCTACGCGTGCCACTCGGGGTCTCAATCCCGAATCCAATCCCCGAACCCTGTCCGAGTACGGCATCTCAAATGCCTAGCGTCCTAGACGCTCGACGTCCCTGACGTCAAATAAGCAATCCTGCTCCTGAATCATTTTACAGTCCGGTTCCTCCGTAGAATGACCCCTCGCAGGCAATGCGCCATGACCACTCCGGGGTACCACATCCGGAGGAGACAATATCACAAGAATGGATCTATACAGTGCAGTACCAAATACATTTTATTGATATCCACATGCAAAACATATATACGTAGATAAAATCCAAACCAATCTTTAAGTTTCATCAAACGGGTCTCAAACCCAAATACCGTGAAACGTGCCATAACCATAATTTCAATATCATCAAAACCGTTTCATGATTTCAGCATGTGAATATAAGTAAATCAGAAACATTTAAGCATGCAAGGGTTTAATGAAATCGGGCCCACTCACAGTACGATCCCGCGGTGAATCTGCGCGTATGGACCTGTACCGGGATTATCGTACAATTCCTGTCAGTCCAAATCACACGTAAGGGTCACTACAAGTCTTAAACATTTAACCAAAAAGTCCGAAACAGAAACCGGCTCGGGGAACCCGTCCAACACATTTCCCGAGACAACCGGCCCTAAACTGACCCATCAAAACTATCTCTGATCAACATGGTTAATTCACCAAAAATGTTCAGAATGATGAGGGGAATAAAAGTCATGTTGATCGTGATCAAAGATGAGGCTCAACGCGCCCTCATGCTCCGCCCAAAGTGGTTGCGCGTGAAAGTCACGCGCCTGACACTGTAGCTACAGTGTCACCACCTTCACCCGTTTGTCTGTAATACTGGCCTGCCACCCGCGGCTTGACCCGGTTAATTGACCCTCAATTTCCACTCGATTTCACTCGTATTTGATCCTAACATGTTCATTAACTATCCAATTTAGGTTCTGAGACACTAATCAGCCTCGACAAGTCCCCAATCGACCCATCGACCCGTGATCAACCAAACGGGTCAATCACAAGAACTCCCTGGTTTCAAACCCATTCTCCAATTAACTTCACAGGAAGCATAATAGGATCAAATCGAACTAAAATGAATGATCAATTGTGCCTGAAAGTACCTGAAGGTTGTCGTCCTAAGCTCTGCAATTTCTCTGAAAACGGCAGCCTCCGTCCCAGCTCAACCGTGGCTGGTTCCCCTCGATTTCGATGTGGTTGAGTTCCAAATACTCCCAGAAGACTAAACCAGGCCTTGGTTTGGTCCAACAATCACCAGAAATCAAAACCCGATTTTCCCTCCAATTTTCCAGAAATGGTTTTCTCTGGTTTTCCTCTCCAATTCTCAGTCATCACTGCAGCAGAGTGAAGCACACTTAAATCCCATTCAGTTTAAACAATCCTTACCAGCCAACAGCTCGTGGAAGCCTCACTGTCCACTGAGAAATGTTTCCCGCAAAAGTTCGAATCTTGAATTAACAAATGGTGTCCATGATCAGCCACGTTCTGATGTCTATAGGGCTTTAAACAATCCCAGCTTTCCAACTCACACACTGATTAAACAATTGGGACTCAGAACCATCGCACATGGTGGTGTAGCAATTGTTCCCCCGCGGTTGCTACAGTGACCAGGGGTGAAATGACCAAAATGCCCCTAGTTCAGAAATTACCAAAATGCCCTTCACTTTCCAGACCCGTAACTCAGCCATCTGAAGTCCGATTTCAACGTGCCGCCTGTCAACGGACTCAGGGCATCGAGACCTACCTAACGGTCCTTGAGTCGTGTGAAAATTAGTTGCCAAACGAAAAGTCAACATTTTCGCCCCTATCGTACAAATTACGGTAATGCCCCTGAACTTCCGATAGTCATAACTTTTGCCCTGATCGTCCGAATTGGGCGTGCCACCTGTCTATGGACTCGTGACGTCCCAAACTACGTCACGGTCATTGGTCAAAGTCCATTTGACCCTCAAATCAAAAAGTCAACAATTTGGCAATACCATTCACAAGGGTAAAAACGTCCATTCATACATTAAATTACATTATTATAATCCTCGAATTTCCGGGGTGTTACAACTAAAATATAGTTTGATCAACAACAAAAACGAAGCGTGAAACACCAATTTTGAATTGAATTTTGAGACTTTGAGTACATGAATCAGAAGTCCTCTTTCCTAAAATCAAAACTAAAAAAGTGAACAACACTAAAATTAAAAAGATAAACAACAATAAAACTAAAAAGATGTACGAATTCATAAGCCAAATGTAATAGCAGGGCATAAACAAATCTCTGAAATAATCTAAAAATGTTCATTACTGTAAGCACACAATTTCAAATGTAGACCAATTAACCATCTGCTAAGCTAAATAGGTGCATTTATGATACACATCTTGATTAGTTTTAAATTTAAATTAAGTAATTCAGCTAAACTTTTTGAAGTATGCAAGACAAACTGAAAATGCTTAGGTGTGACTTCTTAAGTCAAATGTATCTGATATTAAACTACTGAAATATCCTAAACCTAAGATTAACCTATCATAAACTAATCAAACATAATTTGAAGACATGCATGTAAGCGCCCAATATTAAACTCATGATTCTAGCAACCAATTAAACCCAAAGAAAACAATACATTAGAGGATGATAAAGCTACTCAGTAACTTAAGTCATGCATAACTCACGTAATACCACTGTACTTGCATTTATGCAATGCAGCCACGCCATGTGCCCCAATATACGATGATCAGTTCAGCGATGTACCTGCACCCCCCCTCCCCCCTTCTTCACAACCCAAACATTAAACAGTCTTTCACAACAATAATTCCCCAAATCCAAACAGTAATTCCCCCCCGTCCAGCGATGAACCCCCCTCACATCCCTAACATTAAACAACCATCAAACCCTAATACTAACTAGCCTTATTGTATCTCGGAGAAATTTTACCATCACTTCGATGAAGCTTGACATAAAGAAGCCTCCACGCGAGAAGCCTGGCATAGAGAAGCCTCCACGCAAGATTGAGGTTGAATGTCTTCCTCCCTTCAAGAGAGGATGAAGTTTGAGGTGAGAAAGGGTATTAGGGACAATTAGGTAATTTGACTTTTCAATTTAACCTTTTAACGATATTTGAGTAGATTTTTAACGGAAGTTTTGAATTGTAATATTTTAAAGTGTTTAAGATGTAAATTGATAAATTTAAAAATTTAGGTATAAATCTGTTATAAAATATAAAATATAGGATGATAAAGTATAATTTGTCCAAAAACAATAAAGAATATTGTAATAAAATAATTCGTATCCATATGGGAGCAGAAAAAAAAAATCCATGTTTAGGGCTCTAGCCTCTGCTCTATCTATGAGTCTGTTACAGACTGTACAGTCGAGGATTTGTTGTGTATTAGAAGCGACCTGTCAATTTTACAGCAAATAAAAAATAAGGTTGTCCGTTGAAAATTGTTTCTTCCGAATTCGATATCTCCAATATTCCTACACATATCACAAGAATATCACGAACAACCGAATTTCTATTTCAGTTTTCACCCACACGACCCTTATTCTTCCACATTTCCTTTTCATTTCATTAGAATTCAAAAATCCATTTATTGCTTTGACCCAAATCCGCGTTTTCGATCTAACCCATAAATCCCCAAATTGTGTATCTTGGTCCGGGATTTTACCTTTCTCGCCTTCAGGTATCATTTCTTTGATTTATTTTATTTTTCTTCATATGGATACATGATCTATATTTTGTTGATTTGGTTTGATTGAAGCTCTCTTTTTTTGGACAGATTACGTCGAATACAGCTCCAATTGCGGGAGGGGTCGTCAATTTGCAATCTTTTTGAACGAAATCAGGTAATATTAATTTCAATGTCTTTTATGATAAAAGGTTGTTAACTAGAATTTGATTTGTTAATTTGAATTTGGTATGTTAATTTATTGACGACTTCTAATTGTTTGTAATGGTTATTTAGGAATTACTAATGGTTTTAGGGATTTGCTGCATGTTTGTATTCCAATGTATTATTACTGTTGTATTCCCTCTGTTTTTGTAATGGGCCTCGGCATTAGGTTTTGAGGGTTTACGTGCCAGAACTTATTCAGGTTTTGATCTTCTCATATAGAACGCCCTTGTTCATGGATATTTGCGTTTTATTTGCTGAAGACTTGACATGCTTCTGCTTCAGTTGCCAAGTATATTCTAGGAAGCTGATTGTAATTTTTCTGGGACGTAGAAATATTATTCTTGAGTTTAGATGGGAACCCAATGTATCAGATGGATAATGAAGCAGCATCGCCAACATTTTGTGGCTGTCCGGTTTAAGACAACTTCATCCCAGTATGTAGCATCGAGAGCCAGAGATCCCACATTTGAGAAATTAATGGATAAATACAAGAACCTTCTCAAAGTTATTGCTGTCCAAGATCTCATTCTCGCAAACCCCAAAATCCCTGCAGTGTCCATTGATTTTCTTTCCAGGCTCTCCCAAAAGCTCCATCTTAACCGTGGAGCAGTTGCCTTCCTCTGCAAATACCCTCACATTTTCCACATTTACCATGATCCCATGAAGTCCCAGACCTTCTGCAGGTTAACTGGCACTGCTATGCAAATTTCTCAAGAAGAAGCAGATGCTATCAATGCCTCATTGCCACTTGTTGTTGATAGATTGGTTCGGCTTCTATCAATGTCTCCCTCAAAGATGTTGCCACTCCGCGCCATTTTAAAAGTCGGCAGGGAACTTGGTATTCCTGATGATTTTGAGGACTCTAATATCTAAAAACTCCCATATTTTCAACTTTGTGATGCTCATGAACCTAATACACATAACTTGAAATTGGTTAATAAGATTTCTGACAAGTTCACTGCAGTGGTTGAGAATTGGAGAGTAGAGGAATATTGCAAGGAGGACTGCCGTGTTGATAGGGCTGAGCTTCAATTTAGTTTTAAACATGGGTACCCTCCAGGAATGAAGTTAAGAAAGAATTTTAGGGCCAATGTTAAGGAATGGCAGAGGTTGCCATATGTGGGGCCATATGGTGAAGTGACAGAGAAGAAGAGGTTGTCAAAGGCAGGAATGATGTCTGCGGAGAAATAGGCAGTGTCAGTTGTTCACGAGTTCTTGAATTTGGCAGTAGAGAATATGGTTGAAGTAGTGAAAATTAGCCATTTTAGGAAATGGCTGGGCTTTGATTTGAATATAAGGGATTTGTTCTTGGATCACCCAGGGATATTTTATTTGTCGACCAAGGGAAAGATACACGCTGTTTTCCTGAGAGAAGCTTATGAGAGGGGGTGTTTGATTCACTGAATTCCGGTTTACAATGCAAGGAGAAAGCTTCTGGATCTTGTGATTTTTGGGATGTCATGGCGTGTTTACTGATGACTCAAAGCTGAGGAATATTGCTACCAATGATACTGAGTTTTTGGAACCGTACGAGGGAGAAACCAGTAGCTCTGATTGATTACTCCACATTTTTCCTTCTGGGAACTTAAATCAATTTTGGGACTTTACTGGTTCAGAACTTATTTGGTTTATCTTCTTATTGTGGCCTTGAATGTTGATGGGGCTGAAGAAATTATGTCCCCATTGTTCTATTTTGTGGCCTTGAAGGAAATACTAGAACTTTAACTATTATTTGGACTTAGATTTTTGGTGTTCGTCTTGTATACTTCCTGATTGCTCATTTCCACCTCTAACCAAAACTTGCCTTTAACTTTGGAAAATAAAGATGTTTATGGTCGCACTTACCTTTAAACCTAAACCTATAAAACAATACTTGTAGGAACGGGTTAGTTTCTTATTATTTTTTATTTTGGGAGACAGGATGCTCTGCACCTATTGGTGTTCCCTTTGTAATTTTGACGTAGTTAACTAGTTATGTATAGTCTTGTAGAACTTCATAATCAAGAAATTCATAATCAAGCAAAGGGAGAATCTTTGATTCTCTGCACCTATTGGTGTTCCCTTCATAATCAAGCACATTATATGATATGATTCAAGAAATTCAATCATGCATGCTAGATTTTGATCTTTCGACCGCAATAAAACAAGCAAAGGGAGAATCTCTTGATTCATGTCAAATAACAGGAATCCACTATCTTTAACACGTTAAGTTTTGCATGTGTATTTGATACCGGGACATAATGTAGTTTGTGAAGCACAATGTGTTTTCACCTTATTGCATCCAATATTCACTCCACTGGTTAGGCTTGTTTGCCTTGCTAGTCTTTTCTCTTTATACCTGTCTTGTTTCCATGAATTCTGCAATGGCTTACTTCATTCCAAGGCCTTTTCTGTTTTATTTTTTTATTTTTTTTAAAGAAAGTAATTGTACTCCATCAGGGAAGGGTCCTTATTCTGTATTGTAAAACCGTGTACACTAATCCCTATAGACTGCTAAACTTGTATAGCTGTAGACACTAGACATCTGGACCTGTAGAATTAAGACAGACATGCACACACTAGATTCACACATCTGTCCTAGGTAGTTAATAGCAGTTAAGATAAGTTTAAGACAGAAATAACTGTCTAACCTTATCTGTTGTAAACATCTATAAATATAGCCGTAGGCTATGTGAATAATACAAGGAAAATTTACCATTTCTACATGGTATCAGAGCCTCACGGCTAATCCCCTCAATTCTGATCCTCCCTCCTCTCCCACCATGGCTAGTGATTCCTGTGCCTCTCCCTCAATCTCCCCGAATCATGTTTCAACCCTAGTCTCTATCAAACTCACAGAATCCAACTATCTTCTCTGGGAAAGCCAGATCAAACCATTTCTAATCGGACACAACTACTGGAGGTTCATTGATGGAACTCACTCCCCTCCCTCTCCAACCCTCCAACCATCGGCCACCACTGAATCCTCTCCCCAATCTGATGCCTCATCCTCTGCTCTCACTAACTCTGGACTCCTTCTGCCTAATCCTGCGTACCAACAGTGGTACCAGATTGACCAAACCCTCATCAGCATGCTTCGAGCCACACTGACAGAACCAGTCCTGTCCCAAGTTGTTGGCTTAAACACTTCCCGTGAAATCTGGGAATGCCTTCGCCAGAATTTCTCTCAACAGTCACTAGCAAATGCCACTAACCTCCGATTCCAACTCATGTCTCTCACAAAAGGTTCCCTCTCCATCTCTGAATATCTCTCTCAAGCCAAAACACTTGCAGACTCTCTTGCTGCAATAAATGAACCCTTCTCTTCCCGTGACTTAGTCACGGCTGTCTTGCGTGGTCTTGGCCCAGAATACAGCATGCTTGTGACAGCCATGCTTAACTTCCCTCCCCTCCCTCCCTTCAATGATCTTAGAGCCCGTCTACTGTCTTTTGAGGCACAGCAAGCCTCCACCCTACACTCTGCCTCTGTCCACCCACCCACAGCCTTATACACGGCCTCACAGCACTATACTCCTTCCCGTGGCCGCTCTGCTTTTCAGAAAGGACCCAGACCAGGCCGTGGCTCCCGGTTTCCAAACCGCCGTGGAAACCACCGCTACTCCTCCCCCAATCCTTCCCCCGGTGTACTAGGCTCCTCCCCCTCTCCCATCAACCGCCCCACTGGCCCCCAATGTTGGTCCTGCAACCGTTTCGGCCATCTTGCTGCTCACTGCCCCAATCTGTCCCAGTCCACAGACCACAATTTGTCCCAGGCCTTCGCAGGTCTACATCTAGCAAACGTATCAGACCCAAATTGGTACCCGGACACTGGTGCTACTCACCACGTCACCATGAACCCTCCCTGCACCTCTCAGCCTTCCCCATCCACCCCGGATCAGGTCATGATTGGCAATGGTGACACACTCCCCATCCAGCAAACTGGTACAGTCCAATTCTCCTCTGGTCCCTTTCATTTTAATCTATCTAATGTTCTCTATGTTCCCTCTATACAAAAGAATCTTCTCTCTGTCTCTCAGTTCACTCAAGATCACAAAGTCAAAATCACTTTCCTCCCCCACCAATTTCTTATCCAGGATCTTCACACTAATCAAGTTTTGTTTCAGGGCCCCTGTAAAGATGGCCTTTACAGGATATCACCACAACAAGTCCCACCCCAGGTCTTCCTCACTCATGCTGCTCCCTCTCTTTGGCACCAGCGCCTTGGACACCCTTCATCCAAAGTGCTTCGCATGGTGACAACCAAGAATAACCTATGTTCCCCTGTACCTTTCAATTCTGTACCCTTTTGTAATCAATGTGCTCTAAATAAAAGCACCAGACTTTCCTTTTCCTCTGTTGTACATCAATCAATAAAACCGTTTGATTTAATACATTCTGATGTGTGGATGTCTCCTGTCATTTCTGTCTCTGGTTTTCGCTACTATGTCCTATTCACTGATGACTACACTAGATTCACTTGGATATTTCCCCTACGCAACAAATCTGAAGTTTTCAACCATTTCACTAAATTCTACTCATATGTTCAGACTCAATTCCGCACCAACATCACTCAGTTTCAAAGTGATGGAGGCACTGAATACACCAACCACCAGTTCCAAGCCTTTTGCTCCCTTCATGGCATTCACCATCGCTTTTCCTGCCCCCACACCCCTCAACAAAATGGGTTAGCTGAGCGTAAACACCGTCACATCTCAGAAATGGGGAGAACACTCCTCCATACAGCCGGCCTTCCTTATTCCTACTGGGCAGATGCCCTTACAACTGCAGTTTTTCTCATCAACCTCCTTCCCACACCTACCCTCAACTGGACATCACCATACACCAAACTATATGCCCGCCCACCTCCATACCACATTCTAAAAACCTTTGGCTGCTCCTGCTTCCCCTTCCTTGGTGCATACACCAAACACAAACTCCAAAGTCCCAGCCTACCCTGTGTTTTTCTAGGCTACAGCCCCCATCATGCTGGATACCGTTGCCTTCATGTCAAAACAGGTCGAGTCTACATCTCCCGTCATGTGGTGTTCAATGAACTTGACTTCCCGTTCCCGAAGTCCTCCACACCTCCCCCTCCTCTTTCCTTCACCCCTCTAGTCTCCATCCCACTTTCTCATCCTTCTCCGGTCCCACCAACACGGTCTCCCACTACTAATTCCCGGCAGACCTCCCCACCCTTCTCACCACCAGCAAACTCTTCTCACGACTTGTCATCCTCCACCACCCCTCCTCCCCCTCCCGGTCTAAACTCCCAACACTCCCACCCTTCCCGACCACCCAATACTCATCCTATGACTACTCGCAGCAAGGCTGGCATTTCCAAGTCCAGAAATCTCCTCTTCACCTCCCGATATCCCCTGCCCCAGGCCTACACCACTACCAAACTTGCAACAGCCGAACCCACCACCTACACCCAAGCCTCCAAATCTGCTGCATGGACAGATGCAATGAAAACAGAATATGATGCACTGATGAAGCAGCAAACTTGGTCCCTGGTTCCCCTCCCCCCTCATGCCAATGCAGTAGGCTGCAAGTGGGTTTTTCGACTCAAACAACGTGCTGATGGCTCTGTCGAACGCCACAAAGCCAGACTTGTTGCCAAAGGCTTCCATCAGCAAGAAGGCCTAGACTACTATGAAACATTCAGTCCGGTTGTAAAACCAACCACAATCCGTGTGGTCCTATCCATTGCTGTTTCCCTTGGCTGGCCCCTCCGTCAACTCGATGTCACCAATGCCTTCCTCCATGGCCATTTAAATGAAGAGGTCTACATGGTTCAGCCCCCTGGCTTCACTGATCCTAACCACCCTCACCATGTGTGCCGGCTACATAAAGCACTCTACGGCCTCAAACAGGCCCCTTGGGCTTGGTTTGCCCGTTTCAGCAGTTTTCTTCTACAATATGGCTTTCACCAGAGCAGGGCAGACCCTTCTATGTTTGTTCTTCATCGCCCACCATGTGTCCTCTACCTCCTATTGTATGTGGACGACATCATCCTAACCGGCAACTCACCAAAGGCCCTGTCCACCTTTATGACTTCCCTAGCAAAAGCCTTCGACATAAAAGACCTGGGCTCACTCCACTACTTCCTGGGTATTGAAGCTCGACCCACCACAACTGGCCTAACCCTCACCCAAGACAAATATACTGTTGGACTTCTCCACCGCAGCGGCCTCGCTGATTGCAGACCTGCCCCTACCCCTGTAGCCTCCAAACACGTCCTTTCTGCCACTATTGGACAGCCCCTAACAGACCCCTCAACCTATCGACAACTGGTTGGCACCCTCCTCTACTTAACCCTCACACGGCCGGACATTTCCTATGCTGTACAGAATGTTGCCCAGTTCATGAGCAAGCCAACCGATGCCCACCTCACTGCTGTAAAGCGCATCATCAGATACCTCAAAGGCACCTTAGGCACAGGTCTTCATATTCAGCGCTGCAGATTTCCCCTCACCCTCCAAGCATACTCAGATGCCGATTGGGCAGGATGCCCTGACACCCGCCGCTCAGTCAGTGGGTTCTGCGTGTTCCTAGGTTCCAACCTCATATCCTGGTGTGCCAAGAAACAGAAAACTGTTTCTCGTTCCAGTTCAGAGGCTGAATACCGGGCCCTAGCTTATACTTGTGCCGACACGATCTGGATCCTAAGCCTTCTACAAGACCTGCAAATTCTACCCCAGTTGCCCCTGCTTCTCTACTGCGACAACATGAGTACTGCCCACATGACAGCAAACCCGGTCTTCCATGCTCGTACCAAGCACATTGCCATTGACTACCACTTCCTACGTGAAAGAGTTGCCGCTGGCACCCACCGTGTTCTCTTTGTCCCTTCAGCAAATCAACTAGCTGACCTCTTCACAAAGGGACTCCCTATTTCCCGTCACCAACAACTTGCGTCCAAACTTGTCACCCCAAGGGTGCCTAGTTTGCGGGGGGATGTAAAACCGTGTACACTAATCCCTATAGACTGCTAAACTTGTATAGCTGTAGACACTAGACATCTGGACCTGTAGAATTAAGACAGACATGCACACACTAGATTCACACATCTGTCCTAGGTAGTTAATAGCAGTTAAGATAAGTTTAAGACAGAAATAACTGTCTAACCTTATCTGTTGTAAACATCTATAAATATAGCCGTAGGCTATGTGAATAATACAAGGAAAATTTACCATTTCTACATGTATATAGGGGTTCGTGTCCTTTCCAACAGTAGGAGTATTAACATACCTATAGGTGTTGAAATTGTAAGTATCATAAGCAAGTTTTGTCGTTGAAAACATGAAAATATCAAGTTTGGTCTAATTGTGGAGAGACCTCAATGAGCCAGATTTCATGAAGAAACTTTATTTAGCTCATATTGGTTTCCAGAGTTTCATGAAGAAAGTTAGTCTACCCTTTGTTGTTATGAGTGCTTTTATCTTTTACAAAGTAAGAACATTTTGGGAGACAAGCTTTACGATTTGATGCCAGAACCTCTCGTGCGTATTTTATCTGTCGGTATTTCATTTTTGGGAATAAATTTATTCAAGTATTCAGAATCTTTTTGGCAAAGTTTGTTTCAGTTTCTTCAGAATTTTTAATGGGGTGCCATTTACAACACTGTGTAACATATTGCTTGTAGAGCAAAATTCTAGTTGTGGAGTGCTATACTTTTCTTGAATTATATTTTATTCTGTTTTATAAGGCTCAATTTGTTTGTGTTTTTGTAAATTTTGCAGCTATGCAGAGCCAGCTTGTGTGTAGTGGGTGTAGGAGCATTCTTCTATATCCTAGAGGAGCTACAAATGTTTGCTGTGCATTATGCAATATAATTACGCCTGTCCCTCCACCCGGTAATATCTCTTTTCCATATCATTTTTCTTAATCGCTAATGGTTAAGTGAGTACTTTCCTGTTCTTGAAACGTAGTACCTTAAGACAAATTGGCTTGCAAATGGTGTCCATCACATGGTTTTTGTATCCATTATAAACCAAAATGGAGAATAAACACACCTTTTTTTTTCTGGCATTAGTTGGTTTGCTAAGAATGTTGATGAATGCCCAAACAAGCTGCAGTTTGGTGATAGGAATTCTTGGGAAATAAGATTGAATTCGAGGAAAGTTAACGGGATTAAGTTTAAAGACTGAATGGTTGAAATATGAATGAAAAGAGTAAGGAGAGAAGACTAAGATAAGAATCAATCTCATCTATCTCACCTCAGGCAGCAGTTCCTCAGTGGTAGAGCATCCTGAGGGCATTCATGTTGAGTTGCTGTTAGTTCTTTCCCACTGTTTTGTTCGTTAGGCTATGTTATGTGTTGGGTACCTAACATGTGGACGAAGTTTTTACAAATTGTCAAAGGGAAAGTAAAATTACATTGTACAATTATTAATAATAGTTATTTGCTTATTCCTGGAGTCAATGCCAAAAGCTGTAATGTAATTGTTCATGATCTAGATGCAGTTCTAATGTATGGTTTGCCCTGTTAGTAGCCTAGTGACTGCACTGTTACATGCCACTTTCCGCATGTCGTGTAAGCAGCAATCTTGTAGCTAATTGACTAATTGTTGCCCCAGAATTTATTAAGATGTGATGTTCTATGTGTGTTAAGCTGTGTGAACTGAACGGTTGTTGATAAGGGAACCATCATATCATTGAAAACTCTTCCTAAACTGAGATTTTATTTGAACATCTTATATGAAAGGAAGCTACCGTACAATGTACTTGGTGGTTTTCACAGTGGATATTGTGAATACAAGTTGCTTGTGAGAGGAAATAAGCAGGTCCGGAAGCACTCACCAGAACATGCTTTTTATTGGCTCAGTATGCTCGTCGGAGCAAATGATAAATATGTTGTGTTGTCATAAGGGCTCGACACTGATAGATTCTCATCTAACTAGGAAGCATTTCATTGGAGAGTCATCAGGTTTGAGCACACAAAATTTTTACAATGATCTTGCAGGTACGGAAATGGCTCAACTTATTTGTGGGGGTTGTAGGACATTGTTAATGCATACACGTGGGGCAACAAGTGTGAGGTGCTCCTGCTGTCATACAGTGAATCTTGCTCCAGGTACCATATAAGGTGGTTGTAAATCTGAAATATTAAGTTTTAGCCGTTAAATTATGGCATTGTAAATCCTCCTTTCCTGTCAATTAAAAAGTGAAAATGTTTCGGTAGTGGAAGGTGATCATGCAGCCTTAAAATGTTTTTCCACAGAAAATTATGTTAGGGTAGTGATGGGCATTCTCATTACTAATGAGTCATTAGTCAAGGCTGCGGGCTGTTCAGTTAAGATCTTATTAAATTGATAGTAACTAGCATGTTATATGATTGCAAAAGTGGAGCTCAAGTTTTGATTCTTAGGTGGATTTCTGTTTTTCCTCAGCCTGTTATTGACTTTTCCTTGTTTCATTATTGTCATAAAAGCATCCAGTCAAGTCGCGCATATCAACTGTGGAAACTGCCGGACAACACTGATGTATCCGTATGGAGCTCCTTCAGTCAAATGTGCAGTCTGTCACTTTGTTACTAATGTTGGTGTAAGTATAGATGAAGTCAAACCTTTGGCATATTTCTGTTACTCAATGTTCTATTATGAGTGCGCATTATAACTTATGTTAATAGTTTAGAATCCTATCTTTCCTCTTTGCTATAAAGATCACATTTTTTATAACAAAATCATGTCGATATCATTTGATAAGAAGACCATCTTGGATTACCCATATGATAACAAAGGCTTCGGGGTAATCTGAAGGACATACTGTTATGTAGCCTAGCCATTGGACCAATAAGGGAGGGAACAAAAAAAAATTTAGCGATCCTCGATCATGTAATTCAAGGTTCACTGCCTCCTAGATAGATCTATTTGGGTCGACACGAACATCAAATTCACGAAACATGCAAGTGTAGCAGTGATCTTGTGTGTTTTGACATCCCATTTTCATGTCAGAATATAACACTGAAGTCAATGGAAAATACCTGGATAGACATATGATTTCCTTGTTGCATGTTAAAATCCTCCTGGGGTCTACAAACAAACTGATATAATCTTCACCTGATAATATATTTACTTATTGTTTGCATTCATATATCTCTCGGGTTCTCAGTGTGTGTGCATCTCTTTATCTCTTTCTACATTTATGAACATGGTCTCTGTGTGTGTCTCTCTCTCTCAATCTTGATTTTTATCTGCATTTTGAAACATTTTACAGACGCCGAATATGAGGGTTCCAATTGCAGCGCACAGACCTAATGGTACAGCCAATTCAGGAATGGTGGCTCCCTCTACTTCAGCGGTAAGTTTTTAGAAGTAAACTATTCATATTCCCAGATGAGACATGTGGTGTGGCTGATGATTACCTAGCGAGTCTGTTGACATTGTCTCTCTCCCAATTTCTCCAGTCTATGCCTCATTCTCAGAGCCAGACCGTTGTCGTTGAGAACCCCATGTCTGTTGACGAAAGTGGCAAATTGGTAAGTTGGTTCAGTTATGCATCCTTTCACATGCCTTTCTTTTCCTTGTTTCCTTTTTCTGAAAACAAATCGTCTGATGTTAGTACTCCTTTAATTTCACAGGTGAGCAATGTTGTTGTTGGTGTCACAATGGGGAAAAAATAGCAAAGCAGGGTTATGAAACCCGTTGCAGCTAGCTTTATTTCACAGGAAGCGAATCAAAAATTGTTATTACAAATCGAAGAAAGACATGAAAATTGGTTGTATACTTTATTGGAGTTGTTGATAAAACATCTGCGAGAAACGATTTCAAATGTGAGGCTGCAGATAAAACGTGTGATGTACTTAAAAAAGGCTTTGAAGTGGAGAGAGCACATTCCTATCATTCTTGTGATTGCTATATCACCCTTGTTGAGTCACAGTACATTAAGTATATATGTTTGATTGTTTTCAATTGTCCAACGTCTTGTTCTGTATTTAAACAATTTATTTTGTTTAATTTTAGTTATTCATGTGGTGCATGGCATGGCTATTGGTTTCTTATCGATTTCAAAACATTTCTTACGTCTTTGAACTAGAAGTAACTAAACTCTGCTACATTTATAGAAGCAAATTTTGGACTGATTGCCTTGATGATTGCACTTTTACTTTGGGCTTGTGTCAGTAACTTACATAACTCCAAGAGTTGTGGGTTGTCTTATTTTTCTGAAGGGTTATGAGGTATCAGAGAAGATTCGTGATTTTTCTTGCTTTTATTTCAGTACCGGAGACACATTAATAGAAAATATCCGACAGTATTGGTAGGATTCATATTAGAGATATCATATTGTAAACTTCATTAACATAGGTAGGATTCTTCAATATAAAAGCAATCTTCCTAGTTTTTTTTTTTCTCTAAGCGAAATTGGGTTCGGTATTAAAATTCATGAAGTCACTACTGTTAAAGTAGATGAATATGTAATAAACAAAGGAGACGGGTCATTGCTGAGGTTTGCTAAATTTGTTGACCCAATTGTTCAAAAAAGTTTAAGCATGACAAAAGCGACTTCCAGACAATCACATAAGTTACCAAAAGGCCTAGGGTTGAAGGGTTGGGACTTTTTCCAAGCTACCTACACCAACAAAGCCAAAAGTTAGTGGATGGTTAGGCTAATTAAAGAATTTACATATTTGCTTCACTTGACTAATTACACTCAACAAACTGCTTTTGTTCATCCATTCACTCCTTTCAAACTCACTATAAGAACCACTCTATCTAGCAACAAAATATTCACTTAAATCTCTCTCTCTCTCTCTCTCTCTCTCTCTCTCTCTCAACTTCAAGAACCATGGCTCTAGAAAGTGCAGAGAAACCCGAGGATGCATCCGTGGCTGCTTTAGTGGCGGTGAGAAAGCCAACGGATTTGACCATTGTGATATTGAGGATGGTTGCATTTTTTGCGACGGTGTCTGCCACCATTGTAATGGCAGTGAACAAAGAAACCAAGTCCTTGGTAGTTGCCACTATTGGGACTACCCCAATAAGAGCCACTCTCACAGCGAAGTTTCAACACAATCCAGCAAATGTGTATGCCTCACTAAGCCAAACGTCCTAAAAACACGTAAATTAAAGCATCTGAGTGACCATTTTGGCGATTGATGATGCAGGTACTTTGTGATAGCTAATGGAATGGCCAGCCTTCATAACTTGTTCATGATATTTGTGCACATTTTTGGAGACAAGTTCAAGGACAAGGGCCTTCGCCTTGTGATGGTGGCAATTTTAGACATGGTACATTAAACCTCAGGCTCACATATTAGCCACTTCATTCCACTATGATATCCGTTTATTTTTAGGGTAATACAAGCGACATTGAAAAATGAAGAATCGTGAATAAAATATAACGTGAAGAAAATTGTTTGATCTGATTGTGTGCAGATGGTTGTGGCCCTGGCATCTTCAGGGGATGGTGCAGCAACCTTCATGGCACAGCTCGGAAAGCACGGAAATTCGCACGCTAGGTGGAACAAGATCTGTGACAAATTTGGCAAGTTCTGTGACCATGGCGGTGGCGCCATCATTGCTTCTTACATTGGCCTCTTCCTCTTGCTGGTCATCACAGCGTTGTCCATCATCAATCTGCTCAAGAGAAAATAGACCTATATTTCAATGTCATACTATAATTGTGTTTATATATATAGCTCTTCTTTACGTGTGAAATGTGTTTTTCTTGGTCTTAAAAGTAGTGTGATTGTTATATTGGAGCTTGCGGAGCTCACCTGTGAGCATGATGAAATGAACTGTCCTTTACATTTTACATTCATCTCTTGAGTATTTGATTTGAATGGTTTTGCAATCTCAAGCAAAATAGAGAGAGACTTATCACATGAATATGGAAAATGAAGGTGTTCAAATGAATGACCTAATGCTTGCTCATCAAACTTTTAAACGTAATTTGTTTATTCTCAACTTAATTTGTCTAAATTTGATGAGGGCAAAAAATAATTGTTGGATCAAATTTATCGATCGGTTATGTTCCTGCCCAAAATGATTTTTCGTTTTAGGAGTCAAATGTCCCGAGGCAACCTTTACTGGACCTCCGCACGAAACCTGATCTGCGGAGCAATGGAGGCGGACCATTCATAGTGATCTCTTTCTTGGTGAGGTACAAAGATGCTGGATGTGTTAACTGTGATGGACCTTTAGCCACGGTCAATCCCTAGATGGGCAAACTAGATAGCAAATGAGTTTTTCAACTCAGGTGCAGACGTGCCACTAGTAGATAACTACTAATAGACAGTGTAAATGAGTTCCGTTTTCGGCCCAAGAACCTTTCTTCTAATCAAAGTGATTGTAGAGCAGGCGGACAAGAATTAGCCTGCACTGTTCTTTTTTGTGCCTTTTTTAAGGACTTAACATATTTTCTTCTCCAACGTAATCCAAGTTCAAACTTTTATTTCACCATGATATTTAATTTGGCGACGTTGTTATTTCAGTAGTTAAATGGACAATAGTCCCAGGTTCTCTCTAGTCGGAATCAAAGTATTCGGACCTGTTGATGCACAAAATATGCCAACTTAGGGAGCAAATGGTGATCTGCCACGTGCCTATAAACCTGAAAAGGAAGGAAACTGGTCGGTCGGTCAGAGTATAGGCACCGGTGTGGTACCGGCCCAAAGGTACTCCGACGCCCAAGTCAGCGGTTGGTCTAAGGTTTAGAGGGTAGTGGAAAGTATACTGTAAAAGTAGTAGTAAGAAGTAAGTTGTTTAGTTACCTTTGTACGACAAATGAACCCCTTTGTATGGGCGCGGTGAGCGGCCATATTTGTATTTTCCCGATGTGGGACAAATGTCAGTTTGCTGTGGGACTGACACGTGGAGATGTCGTCCAGACCCGACTAGGGTTTGCTCACGTGAGTGGGTCTGGGCCCCTTGGGTTTGTGCCTAGCGGTCGATCTGGGTCGACTCACCGACCGAGAGGAGTTAGTTCTCTAAAGTCAGCCGGTGGCATGGTGTTAGAAGAGGGCTAGGCCTATAGGTCGGTCTGGGCCGACATGCGGAGCTAGGTAGAGGGATGGGCCTCCAAGATTGATCCAAACTGGTACCGTTTTGGCAATGGGCTGGCCCTGTAGTCGGTATGGGCTTCAAGCTCGGTCTGGACCGATATGGTATGAACAGGACCAATGTACAAAGACAGTATCTCGACTTGGTGAGTCGCGAACCACACTTGGATGTTGTATCCTGAGCACCAATTACTACTTAAGAAAATCTTGTTTGTATTGAGATGAAAATGGAAGTACAAGTACAAGATTGTAATAGTACTGTAATTGAATAACAACTGAAATTACAAGTACAAAAAAAGTAAAGTATTTCCTTCGCATTCAAGCCCGTATTAAGTAAAAAATTCCAGAAATTATCAATTGAAATGAATATCAATCGAAAATCATGCCGTGAGATGAAAAAGTACTCAAAATTGACGGCAAGATGTCGAAAAAGAGGTTTGAGGTAGGAGGTATGAGACGATGACGTGGAATGTCACATCATCATGTCAATCCACGTGGTCATGGCTAGTTAATGCCATGTGGCGAGCTATCTGAGGTTGTTAGAGTCCACGTGGTAGGGTGACGTCACCAGGTGACACGTGTCAGGTACCAGGTGGTGCCACGTGGCATGACAAGACCCAACCCGAATACACAAAACAGTACACTCGGGTCATGCTCCCGTCTGACAGAAACGTTGTTAGCCAAGGGATAAACACAAACTCTGCTAATTCATACCTCCGCCTCTCGAGCCTTGATTTCCGTGCAACAGTCCTGGAGGGTCATAAAAAAAGAAAACGTGTGAGTGGACAAAAAAAATAGTTTTAAAAACATAATTTGAAAACATTCAGCTTTTATGTAACGACCCGTTCTAGAAATCAGGATTAGATTAGTGATTAATGATGGATTAGTGAGGTTAACCAGTGATTAGTAAGATACTTTCAGACGAACGATTATGTAACGACTCGTTCTAGAAATCAGGATTAGATTAGTGATTAATGATGGATTAGTGAGGTTAACCGGTGATTAGTAAGATACTTTCGGACGAACGATGCGAAATGACGATTTTGCCTCTAGAATGGGCGAAAATGTTGACTTTTCATTTCGGCTGTCAAATGGATTTTGACCGATGACTGTGACGTAGTTCGTAATGTCACGAGTTCATAGACAGGTGGCACGTCCGATTTCGACATTCGAGGAGGAAGTTATGATGTTCGAAAGTTCAGGGGCAATTCGGTAATGTAGCAAAAAGGGGGCAATTGTTGACTTTTCAAATGACATGGAATTTTCACGTAATTTGAGGACCGTTAGATAGGTCTCAATGCCCTGAATACAACGACAAGCGACTAGTGTCATTTGGAGTTCGAGAAATAGAGTTATGGGTCTAGGACTACGAGGGGCAAAATGGTAATTTGTGCAATTAAGGGTAAATTGGTCTTTTGCTGCCTAGGGATCTGTGCCCAGTGACATTTTGCTGCCTCAGGTTTGGTGCCCACCCAGATTGGGACACTTGTCCCCTACTGGAAGGCTGTGGAACCCTCTCACCACCGCCATGTTAAAGCGGGTCTTCACAGTTTTGAAAGAAAAACAGAGCCGTGTTTGAACCTTGAGGAATCGTTGCTGGAACACCATTAAAACATGACCCTTTGCTTAGTTTATGTTCAGTAAAACAGTTTAGGGTGATGAGACAAAGGTGAGGATGGTGGCACGACGGCCCACGACGGCGCAATGAGGCAAACAACCCGTGGGTACTCTGTTACCTTCAAAATGGAAAATGATTATGGGATGTTTGACACTCGAATTGGTGGCTAGGATGAGGTCTAGGAAGTTGCTAGGATTGGATCTGGGCTGGTTTCGAGGTCTACCGTGGGCGGTGGCCGTGGAACCCGTAACCTGGTAAGTTGAAGTAAAAAATGGTAGCTTACAATTTCGTGTTTGTTGATCGATACCGATGTTGGAAAACTAATTTGGAGGTTTTAAGGAACTCTTTTGGACTGAATTCGAGGCTTAGAGTGGCCGGGAACGTGGAACCTGAATGTTGGGAGATTACTCGATTATACCTCGATTTGGAAGGTAATTTCCATACCTCAATGTTATGTTTTAAGTTTCTAAATCAATGGGAAATCATAGAAGGAAGCTATAGGACTTAAAATGGGAGGATTTGGAGTTGAATTGGATGAAATAGAATGTCGAACCGTGACCGACGGTTCGGCTGGACAGGCCTAAACCGACCAGTCTGAACCAGTCGACTTAAGCTTGAAAACGATGAACAGTGTTAGCGCGTGGCACCCAAGCGTAGCCCTTTTGGACGGCACATGAGGGCGCGTGCTGCCTCCGATGGGGAAGTTTTCAACACGTGAAATGTTATAATTGATGTAACGAACATTTTGGCACTAGTTTCGAGTCAATCGGACATCGTCTCGACATGTTTCGGGATGTCCAAAGTTTTTAGGGCTCGATTAAAAATAATTAAAAATTCGAAAAAATTACTGGGCTTTAGTATGAGTATTATGAAGTAGTTAGTGACCTTATTATGGGATTTGGATAGGATCGGGAAAGCCGGTGATAACGGATTAGCCGGGAATGGCAAAGGTGCGTGCGTATCGAGGCGACGACGCTATGGTCTGTGAGTGGACTTTGTTTTCTCACTCTTGATGCATGCATATATGTTTTTATATATATTTTATACGTGATTCTATGATTTCATTTATGATCTAGATGGTTTACGATTTAGCACGGTTTTCGAGGTATTTACGATTTTGCACATTTTACGAGATTCCGAATAATGTTGTGATTTGACCATGGTTAAATGATTTGATTTCGAGAATTGAAATATAATTTGATTTCAAAGATTTGAAACGGATTTCAGAAAAGTGATTTCGGGCTTGAAGCCCAGTTTAGAAAAATGGTTTTGATTAACGAGATTTTGGGTTCTAGAATCAGATTTCCGGATGACGATTCGGGATTCGATTTTGGAACTTGAAAGTAGATTTCCGGGTTGGGTTTGGAATGGTTATTCCGGATGCTAGCTTACAGAATGATGGTTTCGAACTCGGCTTTGGAAATGGATATGGATATGAGTTCTGGGTTTGGATCCGGGATCCTGATGAGATTGCGGATTCGGATTCAGATATGGATAGTGGTTATGGATTGGATTTACTGGATCTGGTTATTGAGTTTAAAGACCCGGATATGTTATGACGGGGGCGGGCCCGGATTGGGTTTAAAGATTCGGGAGTTTAAAGACTCGGATATTGATATTTCCCCCATAGGCCTGTTGAGTTTAAAGACTCCGGAGTTTAAAGACTCGGATTATATTGAGGCCTGGATTGAGTTTAAAGACTCGGATAGATCCAGCAGGTTCGATGGATGGAAATATGGTTTCAAATATGTTTTGGTTTTCACTGAGATTTGATGATGACGATTTTCGATCATGATTTTCCAATGTTTTGGGCTATGCCCGGATGATATGATTTTTGATGGTTTTGGTCTGGGGCCCGGGATTTGAGAAAAGGAAAAATGTGTTCAGTTTTTCTTACATGGTTTGCATAACCTGAATACTGAATGTTTTAATGAATACTAAATGGTTTCATGGGATAGATTTGATATGCATGCATTAGTTTTTACATGGAGGGTTTAAATGTACTTGTTTTATGAACTGTTTTTAAACTTATACTTTATTTTTGTCCACTCACAGTCTTTTGGCTTCTTTTGGTTACCCTCCAGGTTGTTGCGGTGCGGGCTGTTGGTCGAGAGAGACGGAGACATCACACCCGCAATCCACAGTAGATTCGGCGCACTCTTGGAAATCCGGATACTGCTAGGATGGTCGGATCAAGAATCCCTTGTCCGACTTACGTGTCACATGAAGGTTGGACGTTGGTTTAGCCTTCGTGTCATGCGTAAGTTAGACGGGAGCAGGATTTAGCCCTTAATCCCAGGGGATTGGGGGTGGGTCCTGTCAAATTGGTATCAGAGCAGGTTTTGGGCGCTCTGCGCGAGGTTTGGTTCCCAGAGTCGTTGGTTCGTCGACGTGGGTGTTGTGATACTATTGTGGATGTGATGTCTCGACGCGGAACAGCCCGTCAGCAACCTGGATGCGATAATGATAGTACGTTCATTGTGGTTAGTTAGCAGCGATTTTTAGTGTCAGGATGATAGTCAGTCGATACGCGTACGAGGTAGGACGTACGATGACTTAGGGCCAGAACAGTTAGTGCCTTTTGGTCGGCCTGTGGGGCCCAAGAGTAGCCCGTTGAGCTAGTGAGATACGTGGGCCTAGGAGGCCGGTTGACGGTGGCCTGTTGGGCCGGATGGTGTTTGGATGATGACAGTATGGACTTGTGACCATTTGGTAAGATTGTTCAAGCTTGGACTGGTACAGCTACGAGTAGCCGGGTGTCTTGAGAGGAAGGTTTAGGAATTACTTTGAGATTCGAGGGATTCCCCCCCCCCCCTAAGCGATGGATATTGGTTGATGTTGGTGAGTAGAGTTACGATAAGGGATGGTATTAGTCAGGAGTAACAACCCGAGTGGCACGGTTGTAGTGAACTAGTGACTGTTGCGAGTTCGGATACCTCGTAGGACGAGGATGATTTGAGGAACCTCTTTGGCTGACTGGTTTGGGAGGACTAGTCGGAATTGTAAATACCCTTGTGAGAAACCCTAGAGTAAGTGTCTAAATTGGAAACTGTGAGTTGAGGGTTTGTGGTTAGGAAGTTGTTATGGTTGGGCCAATTTACGGCCGGATTGGAGATGGCACTGCTAGGTGCAGCCGAGGGAGTGGATGCCTAGTAGATGGCTCTGGACGAGTCCAGTGAGATGGTGGTGTGGTTGAGCAGTTGGTTGCCTTAAGTTGTGGGATATTGAAGGGTGTTAGTTCCTCCGACTCGAGCATAGATTGAGGGTCTCGGCTCAGTTTGTGTAGAGATTTAAGACTGGTATGTTGTGAGCCGAGATGAGAAAGGATGTGCCACAGGGTGGGAGGTTTGACTTAGTACGATGGGCATAGCGTGGCTTGAGATTTTAACCGGCGGTGAGGTACCGATGTCGGGCAGGAATCAGTAACCGAATGGGTATAGGTATTGACCATTGGTAGGTCATGGCTGGGACGAACGGTCAGGATACCTTGAGTCTGATTAGAGTAGCGCAGCGGAAGCAGGGTGGACCTATGCCTCGTGTTGGATCGGGCTAGGTTTGTATGGTCGGGGTTGACCTCTCGTGAGATTGGTTTTAGTAGACTTCCCCCGACGTGTTAGTATATATCTTCCGGTGCCGAGGTTGGCACTTGGTGAGTGGTGACTTCGCGGGTGGTACTTGGGGAGTCTGAGGTTAGTGATTGAGGATTTCGAGCGTTGGTGACTTGTGTTCTAGCAGGTGCCCGGAGTTAAACCTCGGAAAGGTTGGAATGCAATCATCAGAGGGAGTGATGATTGATACCCGTTTGGACGTGCAGAAACAAGGATAACCGACATGTGAGGGGTCGGTGAGCTGATTTGATTTTTGGTTTCGTAGGTATGATCCGTAAGAGTTGTGGACTGCTTCAGTGTAGTAAGTAAGCTGACGTTTGGACAGGATGTCAGGACCTTACCCTCCTCAGTCAGGACCCGACTCATCTAGCACCATATTGTCCGCTTTGGGCCTCGCCCTCATGGTTTTGTTTTCGGGAGCTCATGGTACAACTTCATAGGGGGTCACCCATCATGGAATTGCACTAGCCTCAATTCGCTTAACTTTGGGGTTCCAATCCCCCCCAAAGCCACTTGAGCTCCTAAAAGGCCTAGTGCTAGATAGGTGTGTGCCTACACATTTAAGGCACACCACCATCCTCTCCCAGACCATTCCCCCTAGCAGGAATGTGGGATTGTTCACCGTTCCCTCCAAGACACGAGTCTTACACAGGAAGTCTGGATGTGGTATATTTGAAGATGAAGAATCGTGGCTGGACTCTCGGAATCAGGAGATGTTGAGCTTGAGATTATGAGATACTGTGTTTGGTTCTGAGGTGATGAATAGGTTGTGAGGTATATACTCTGGAGTTGAGTTAGGAGACTCACTATTGGGACGTCAGGATTTGTGACCCCTCTTGATCGTGGACACTTGTGGTTGTGTTCATGAGTGGAAAAAGTACTGGATGGTGCTGTGTGTAGCAAGTGTTAGGAACGGGTGTTAGATGAGTTATGGTCGTTGGGATGACCCGATTGAGGACCATTATAAGTTCTGTTGTAGGATGACGGAAAGAAGCTGAGAAGGAGTGACCATAACTGATCGACATGAGGTTATTGAAGAGAACCCACAATCTAGAAGTACTGTAACGACCCGTCCAAAATTCCTAGATTAGATTAGTGACTAATCACGATTAGCGAGGTTAATCAGTGATTAGTTAGGCGAAATCGGATGAACGATGCAAAATGACCGTTTTGCCCTTTGAATGGGTAAAATGTTGACTTTTCATTGTGGCGGTCAAATGGACTTTGACCGATGACCGTGACGTAGTTCGTGACGTCACGAGTTCATAGACAGGTGGCACGTTCAATTCCGACATTCGAGGAAGAAGTTATGATGTTCGGAAGTTTAAGGGCATTTTGGTAATTTTGGTTAAAAGAGACAAATAGTTGACTTTTGGAATGGGTGTCCGATGGCCGAGGACTGAGGGCCGTTACGTAGATCAGGACGATACGAATTCGTAAATAGGCGGTACGTCGAATTCGGACGATCGATGACGAAGTTACGGTTCACGGAAGTTCAAGTGCACTATTGTACGAATTACGAGACGACCTAACTTTTGGACTCTAGTGGGGTCCAAATAATTTATGGAGGCCCAATGGATGAGTGACACTTGTCACCCATCCACAGATCACCCTTATACATTCATGCATCGATCATTCTTCTTCATTTCTAACCCAAACCCACCCGATCTCATTTCCTCTTCTCTGTGCAACCCAAAACCAATCCAAACCTTACCCTATGATCATGACAGAGAGGCCATGGAGTGATGAGAGGAGTGAGGAGGTTGAAGGATGGCCTGAACCATCGTCCACGGCGGCGAGAGGTACTCGGTTTCACCATTTTCCTTTTTATTTTGATTTTGCACGTTAAGGTTGGTTCGAGGTGATTAGAATGAGCTTAGGGGGTTATTAGGAACCTATTAAGATGATTTTGAGGATGGTTTGATGGCTGTCAAGCCTGGGAACGAAAATGGAATTTTGGACCGAAAAGAGGATAATCGGTTCAATGGTTTTATAGGTTTTTGGATGTTCTAATTAATATATTTAGATTCATATGGATGTTAGGAAAATTATAGGATGAATTAGGGGTTGAATCGGACCAAAACAAAAGGGGAAAATCGCCGGACCAGTCACGTCGGTCCATACCGGTTCAGGTTGCAGTGGACCGGTTCACGCGTGGGGAAGACGGTCTACAGTACCCGGCGCGTGGGCTCACGCACAGGGACTGTCTAGGGCGCGTGGGGCACATGTTCAATAATTTGAGGATACTTTCAACACATAAAATCATCTATTCGATGTAACGAACATTTTGGGACTGGTTTCGTGTCGATCGGACATCGTTTCGATAGGTTTCGGGGTGCCCGAAGGTTTAGGATCGAGTTTAAAAATAGTTAGAAAATCGGGAAAATTATGGGACTTCAATGAGAGGTTAATGAGGCTATTAGTAACCCTCTAAATGAATTTGGATAGGTTTGGGAATCTCGGTGGCGACGATTGACCCGGGAGACGATTATGGCACGAGTATCGAGGCGCGGCTTCGGACGGTCTGTGAGTGGACCTTGATTTCTAAACTGTGATGCATGCTAAATTTTTATATGGATTATGAATGTGATTCTATGATGTTGATTTGGATATTGGTGAATTATATGGTTTCACACTTTACGAGGCGATTTACATGCTTGCACATAAATCGAGGTTTCCGGTTTTGCATTGATTTTCCGTACTTGTGGTTTTGGATATGATTTCATGAAATGGTTTTGGAATTGAAAAGGTAAATTCGGGTACGAGACCCATTTGACTTACGAACTCTTGGACTTTAGATCCATTTGATTTAACGAGGCATCGGGCACGAGGCCCAGTTGGTTTACGATTCGGACCAGAGGTCCAGTTTGTATGTGGATTCGGGCCTAGGGCCCAGCTATGTGATGCAAATGGTTTTATGGTTCATGACGGTTTATGGGAATTAGCATGAACCCTTGAAATGGATTTATGGGTCATGACGGTTTATGGGAACTAGCATGAACCCTTGGAAAGGATTTTATGGTTCATGACGGCTTATGGGGACCGGGCATGAATCCTTGAAAGGTTTGAAGAATGATTTCAAAAGGTTTTTCATATTTCATCCTTTATATATGATTGTCTCCTCCGGGGAGGGTCGTTGGCCTGGTTGGACCCCGGAGTAGTCACGGAGCACTGACTGAGTGGAGTCATCCCCCAGTTGGGTTCCTTACTCTCAGGATGGGCATGGTTCGTTACCTCCAGGGAGGGTCATTGATCTGTGGACATTGACCTGAGTGGACCCTGGAGAGACTTGGGTTTGAGACCCCGGTTAGCACGTGCGTAGCTTTATTTTACCGTGACAGGTTCTTGGATATGAAATATAATGGATAAACATGATTTCAGTGGTTTGGGAAATTGTGTTTTATGATGATAAATGGATTTGGGCTGAGGTCCCACATATGTTTATGATGTTATGGTTTTCTGTAAATGGTTTTGGGCAGGAGCCCGTGTGACTTGTGTTTACGGAACTTGGGGCTGTGACCCTAAATATGGTTGTTTAAACATATGTGATTGGATAAATAGTTTTACTATGCATGCATGCTTTTTAGTGAAGGGTATAAAGGTCTTTTATG
Source organism: Prinsepia uniflora (assembly GCA_032719365.1). NCBI lineage: Eukaryota > Viridiplantae > Streptophyta > Magnoliopsida > Rosales > Rosaceae > Prinsepia > Prinsepia uniflora. The sequence goes on from CM064866.1 coordinate 67,637,513, forward strand.
AAATATGTTTTTTATAAACTCTTTATTTTTTTTCCACTCACAGTCTTTCTGTTTTTAATACCCTTCAAGTTGGATACGGTGTGGACTGTAGCAGAGACCGAAATATCACATGCTTCCTCTGGATCCTGGCGTACTCTGATAGCCGATAGCCCGAGAGGGCTAAGGTTGGAAATTTCCCTTGTTTGACAATCCTTGTCAGACGGGATCAGGGTCGTTCCTCGTTAATCCCTGGGGGATTGAGGACGGGTCCTGACACGTACGGTATATAAGATCGCTTGGATTTTGTGCAGTGATATGAAACCTAGTTAGTAGGATCCACTTAGGAGTGTGTGGGTAGAGATTGGATTGCTTCTAACAAGTTTGAGGTTCATACTGACCAGGAGACCGGGAGACCGGGAGACCGGGAGACGCAGAAGGGACTTGAGTTGGACTTTCCCGGAAGACGTGTAGTTCAGCCTAGTGGTAGGGTTGGATTGACTGACTATACAAGTAAAACGTGACTGGCAGGTAGGCAAGTGTTAATCGATATAGGTACGAAGAAGTTTGTGTGCCTTGGAGATTTTACTGGAGGGTGACAGGTACACTATGGTGTTGTTGGTTGGACTTTGGATGTCGTACTGCGTGGCTGATGCCGCTGTGGTTGATTAGTGGACGTACCGTAAGATGACGTTGGAAGTACGTGCGGATATACTCTATGAGCTATGTTTGAGGTATTCTAAAATACATTTGTTCCCTTCAAGGTTCGTAGGGTGGTCCTTGCGTGTGGTTGGTGGTATGCACCATGGTTCTAGTTGGTGGCAACGGGTGCATGTACTTGGAATGTGTACGTACTGGTTCTGCAGTGGTCGGAACCATGCTGATGTAATAGGACATGCAGTGTGACGTTCTGGTAGAAGTGTTGGTGAAAAGCTTAGTACTAAAGTATGTTGTGAATGAATGGATAATCGGTGTAGTTCCAATATGATGGTTTTTTACAAAGCATGTGGGCCGGATCAGGGTGATCCTGAGTGGTTAATTGGTTGTTGCAGGTTTCAGATTTGAGATGAATTGGATACTCCGAGCCATGAGTGGCTGGTGGGACCCTAACATTGAGATGTATACTCATGGTTAAACATGTATGTGTTATGGTCCGGTTACAAAGAGGTAATGCCAGACGTCAATGGTGTTCCCCCAGGATGACAGTGTTAGTGGTTAACAGAACCACTAATGAGAGGATTGGTAGAATTAGGGGTATAGACGAGTACGTTGTGACTCTGTTGAGGTTGACGTGGTTCGCTGACGGAAGTTGTTTGGAACATTGTATGAATCTTGGTGCATAAGAGTACCGAGACCGGTAGACGCCGTCTTGTGAATGGATGTACTTGAGACTTTTGTTCGATGATGCCGAACTCGCAAGAGGTACTGAGACGTTGGTACGAGGTACGCTCGATTCTAGAAGGAGGCGGAAGTGTTGGAATTAGGTAGCAGTGGTGTTGCGGCGTACCTAGTGCTAGTTGAGCCAAGCCATGAGTGTCGGCTGGAGTGACGTTGGAAATATCGCGGGAACGAGATGGATTTGTGATGACCCCGGTACGATTGGGATGATCTCCCGATGAACTAAAAGTTGGTTGAATTGACTCTCTTAGTGAGATGTGGTGACAGTTGGGCACTGTCAGGATAAGTCGGATTGACAGGTGATGGACACCGGGTAGGAGACCTAGTTGTAAGATCAGTTGGATTTCCCCGAGTTAGTTAAGGATGTACGAGATGCAGAATTTAGAGCACGAAATTCTTTAAGGGGGGTAGATTGTAACGACCCGTTCTGGAAATCAGGATTAGATTAGTGATTAATGATGGATTAGTGAGGTTAACCGGTGATTAGTAAGATACATTCGGACGGACGGTGCGAAATCACGATTTTGCCCCTAAAATGGGTGAAAATGTTGACTTTTCATTTGGGCTGTCAAATGGACTTTGACCGATGATTGTGACGTAGTTCGTAACGTCACGAGTTCATAGACATGTGGCATGTCCGATTCCGACATTCAAGAAGGAAGTTATGACGTTCGGAAGTTCAGGGGCAATTCGGTAATGTAGCAAACAGGGGGTAATTGTTAACTTTTCAAACGACATGGAATTTTCATGTAATTCGAGGACCGTTAGATAGGTCTCGATACCCTGAATACAACGACAGGCGGCTGGGGTCATTTGGAGTTCCGGAAATAGAGTTATGGGTCTAGGACTACGAGGGACAAAATGGTAATTTGTGCAATTAAGGGTAAATTGGTTTTTTGCTGCCTAGGGATCTGTGCGCAGTGACACTTGGCTGCCTCAGGTTTGGTGCCCACCAGATTGGGACACCTGTCCCCTGCTGGAAGGTTGTGGAACCCTCTCACCACCACCTTACAATTGTGCACGAGATGTTAAAGGGGGTCTTCACAGTTTTGAAAGAAAAAACAGAGCCGTGTTTGAACCTTGAGGAACCGTTGCTGGAACACCATTAAAACATGACCCTTTGCTTAGTTTATGTTCAGAAAAACAGTTTAGGGTGATGAGACGAAGGTGAGGATGGTGGCATGGCAGCCCACGATGGCGCAATGAGGCAAACAACCAGTGGGTACTCTGTTACCTTCAAAATGGCAAATGATTATGGGAGGTTTGACACTCGAATTGGTGGCTAGGATGGGGTCTAGGAAGTTGCTAGGATTGGATCTGGACTGGTTTCAAGGTCTGTCGTGGACGGTGTCCGTGGAACCTGTAACCTGGTAAGTTGAAGTAAAAAATGGTAGCTTACAATTTCATGTTTGTTGATCGATACTGATGTTGGAAAACTAATTTAGAGGTTTTAAAGAACTCATTTGGGCTGAATTCGAGGCTTAGAGTGGCTGGGAACATGGAACCTGAATGTTGGGAGATTACTCGATTATACCTTGATTTGGAAGGTAATTTCCAGACCTCAATCTTATGTCTTAAGTTTCTAAATCAATGGGAAATCATAAAAGTAAGCTAAAGGACTTAAAATGGGAGGATTTGGAGTTGAATTGGACGAAATAGAACGTCGAACCGTGACCACCGGTTCGCCTGGACCGGTCTGAACCAGTAAACTTAAGCTTGAAGACGATGAACAGTGTCACCGCGTGGCACCCACGCGCAGCCTCTTTGGGCGGCGCGTACTGCCTCCTATAGGGAAGTTTTCAACATGTGAAATGTTATAATTGATGTAACGAACATTTTGGCACTAGTTTCGAGTCGATCGGACATCGTCTTGACATGTTTCGGGATGTCCGAAGTTTTTAGGGATCGATTAACAATAATTAAAAATTCGGGAAAATTACGGGAATTTAGTATGAGTATTATGAAGTAGTTAGTGACCTTATTATGGGATTTGGATAGGTTCGGGAAAGCCGGTGATAACGGATTAGCCGGGAATGGCAAACGTGCGAGCGTATCGAGGCGACGACGCTATGGTCTGTGAGTGGACTTTGTTTTCTAACTCTTGATGCATGCATATTTGTTTTTATATGTTTTCTATACGTGATTCTATGATTTGATTTATGATCTGGATGGTTTACGATTTAGCTCGGTTTTCGAGGTATTTACGGTTTTGCACGTTTTACGAGATTCCGAATAATGTTGTGATTTGACCATGGTTAAATGATTTGATTTGGGGAATTGAAATATAATTTGATTTCAAAGATTTTAAACGGATTTCGGAAAAGTGATTTCGATCTTGAAGCCCAGTTCAGAAAATGGTTTTGTTTAACGAGATTTCGGGTTCTAGAATCGAATTTCCGGATGACGATTCAGGATTCGGTTTGGAACTTGAAAGTAGATTTCCGGGTTGGGTTCGGAATGGTTATTCCAGATGCTAGCTTATAGAATGATGGTTTCGAACTCGGGTTTGGAAATGGATATGGATATGAGTTCTTGGTTTGGATCCGGGATCCTGATGAGATTGCGGATTCGGATTCAGATATGGATAGTGGTTATGGATTGGATTTGTTGGATCTAGTTATTGGGTTTAAAGACCCGGATATGTTATGACGGGGGCAGGCCCGTATTGGGTTTAAAGACTCGGATTGAGTTTAAAGACTCGGAAGTTTAAAGACTCGGATATTGATATTTCCCCCGTAGTCCTGTTGAGTTTAAGGACTCGGGAGTTTAAAGACTCGGATTAAATTGAGGCCTGGATTGAGTTTAAAGACTCGGATAGATTTAGCAGGTTCGATGGATGGAAATATGGTTTCAAATATGTTTTGGTTTTCACTGAGATTTGATGATGACGGTTTTCGATCATGGTTTTCCGATGTATTTGGATGTGCCCGGATGATATGATTTTTGATGGTTTTGGGGTGGGGCCCGGGATTTGAGAAAAGGAAAAATGTGTTCGGTTTTTCTTACTTGGTTTGTATAACCTGAATACTGAATGTTTTAATGAATACTAAATGGTTTCATGACACAAATTTGATAGTTTTTACATAGAGGGTTTAAATGTACTTGTTTTATGAACTGTTTTTAAACTTATACTTTATTTTTGTCCACTCACAGTCTTTTGGTTTCTTTTCGTTACCCTCCAGGTTATTGCGGTACAGGCTGTTGGTCCATAGAGACGGAGACATCACACCCGCAATCCACAGTAGATTCGGCGCACTCTGGAAAATGCGGATACTGTCAGGATGGTCGGATCAAGAATCCCTTGTCCGATTTACGTGTCACATGGAGGTTGGACATTCGTTTAGCCTTCGTGTCATGCGTAAGTTAGACGGGAGCAAGATTTAGCCCTTAATCCCGGGGGATTGGGAGTGGGTCCTGTCATTTTACCCTTCGTTTTCTAAAAACCATGCATGCATACAAAAATCGTTTGAAAGCCGTTTTACTCCGATTAAAACGAAACACAATATATATTTCAAAATACGTGAAACAAGTCCTTAACTCAAAAGTAACATTAATCCAACTAAATCTTGATAAGTCGACATAACCATCAACATAATGTCAGACATGAAACCACTGCCCCACTAGCAGGCACACCACAAGATACATCACATCTCACAAGCCATCGCATCAATCCACACAATCAACCATAACCAAAATCATCACAGAACACACGCATAGTCAATTCATCATCAATGCACAAGTATCACACAAATCACCGTATGCACCACATTATTCATCATAGGCACCATAACGATCATTATACCAATCATCATATCACAAGTACACTGTCGGTAGGCAATATACTCGGGAACTGGAGCCCTGCTTGGCGTCCGAGTGACACTGACTAAGGAACTAGAGCCCTGCTCGACATCCGAGGCATCACAACAACACAAGACTAGAATATCCACATGGGACCATATCATTATCATAATCATAGTCACTAGTCTCAGGATCTGGAGCCCCCGACTCGACGGATGAGACCCACATCCAACAAGCATATCGAGGAACACGTATTCACGTCACAATAAGAACAAAGCTACTTTCCAAAACTCAGTAACGCCTAAGGATATAACATACCCAATTTCCTTGCAAAATATAAAATATTACTCAAATATTCACCAAGGTTCCAAAATCCATATAACAACTCAACCAATCAACATCACCATCATCTTCATCTCAATCACAAACTAAAACCATAATCGGAATGTCGGGCCTAAACCTCAAACACAGCTCAAACGCCACTTCTTGTAAAACGTGTCATTAAGGCTACTTTTATAAAAACCGTTCAGAAAATCATATGAAAATTATAAATATTCCAAATCATATTTTTTCATACCATAATCCACATTCCATTCAACATCACGTTCGATGTTCAAAACATAGTTTACCGAAATCTCATAAAACGTGTAATAAAATATTAATAAAATCACCAAAAATCCTATAAAACTCCCAAGCACTCCAATATCATTATAATCACACAAAAGCACGTCTAAATCATGTAAGTATGCATTCACAATAGTTTAGGGAAAGAAAGTCCACTCATACACCTCTAAATCGCCGAATTCACCTTTGCACATTTTTTCGTAATTTTCGGGAATGTCACTTCGTGTCAAAATTCACATCTACTGATCACAAATCATCTCAAATAACTCCTATTTTAATCCCATAATTTTTTGGGATTTTTAAACGTATTTAAAACACACCCTAAACCTCCGGACACTCAAAACTATCCTGAAACGGTGTCTAATCGACTTGAAACCTGTGCCATTAGATTCGTAACATCGAATACTCAAACTTCTATTTTGCACACAAATCGAAACATGTACCACACGCTCCCACACGCCGCCCAAAATGGCTGTGCTAGGGATTCACGCGCCAACTAAAGTAAAAGGGCTCAGCATTGTTCATCATCCCTGTTACCCAGTTCCTCTGGTTTTCGGGTCACTCGACTCGGTGACCCGACCCAGTCCTAAGTCCTCCATTTTTCATCCTTTTTCAAATCTAATTCGACCAACATTACTCTACATAAGCTACATAAGGGATCTATACAAACAAAATAAGGAAACTCACCTCAAAACACGTTCAACCAAAATGATGACTCACGGAAAAAAAAATGCGTTCTTCGTTCCTAGCTACTTCGACACCCAACTCACCAACTGAGGATCCTATCAAGGTCGCAGGAACTCAGGGAAGGTAACAACAAGATTGTTTCCAAGTTTCCTGCTCAAAAACTGAATCAATCAAGGTCAACCCGAAAAACCTTCACGGGTATCCTCACCACCATTCCGCACCATCATTGTGCAGTTCAGAACCACCCTTCTCCTTCCTCTCCTCTCTTTGTTTCTCTCTTCTTCTCCCCTGTTTCTTTCTCTTAGTTTCTCTTATTTTCTTTGTTTCTTCACGACCCAAAGCACAAAACACACACCACAAAATTACACTAGCACATGCCGCCTGCCGATGTACTCGAGAGATTCGTAACAGCATTTACGAAATCGCCAAAAATCGTCCCAGTCAAAAAGTCAACGTTCAATCTTGAAAAGTCAAAGTCAACTCTTCACCTTTAACCAAAAAGTCAACTTTTGACTTTTAGGGGGTAAAATGGTCAATTGCATCCAACTTTTTCGATACTCTTCTCGGATCACCGAAACGAGGCCCTAGTCAACAAAATCAACATTTTAACTTTTACAAGGGAAAAATCATCCTTTTCTCCTAAAATTTCCAATTTCAAGATCCGGGTCATTATAATCTACCCTCCTTAAAGAAATTTTGTCCTCAAAAATTTCAAAATGAAACCAATGTCATACTTCGGAGGCTACTATTATACAACCTAACCAAAACCATTGCACTAATCTCGAGGATTCTAACATTTATACCACACACCGATAACTCAAGTAATAATCACATCACATGACAACACTAAACCAATATCTAACAAAATGTCCATATCTAAGCACATGTTTCGTCTCCTCTTCGAGCCTTGATCCTTACGCTAGATCGAATCCTATTCCACAATTCTGACCATGTTCATCACCAACATATAGATAACACCATCAAAATACCCGGTTACAGAAATCATCACACAATCGGCCAACCGTCAGGACTAATTCAACACAACGGTCATACACATCAACTTATTCAGTAATCTCCAACACAATGTAAACATCTAGATAAATGAAGCAATAATCAATGACACTGAAGCATTTCATCTATAACACACAAACAATATTCCAACTCATATCATGCAAATAACCCTACCATTATCCAAGACTTGTCCACTCGTCTCTTTAGTAGACCGTGCTTGGGGCTCGCATCTTGGAGGTATGATATAAACAACACGACTCATAACCTTAGCTCTGATACCAAATTGATAGAACCCAACCCGAATACACAGAACAGTACACTCGGGTCTTGCTCTCGTCTGACAGAAACATTGTCAACCAAGGGATAAACGCAAACTCTGCTAATTCATACCTCCACCTCTCGAGCTTTGAAAAATGGTTTTCCAAAGCTTTTTTTTGTCCACTCACAGGTTTTATTGGTTTTTGGTACCCTCTAGGTTGATCGCGGACGTGGGCTATATGGAGGCTGAGGCATCATATGGTTTTGCGTACTCTGATTATCCCTAGTGGGTTGTGATAGGCATCCCTTATCTGGCATAGGGTTTGTGTTTCTTTCATGTTGAGGGTACTTTAGTCATTTTATAGTGTTCCTATTAAATACGAGTAGGTCCTCTCACAGTAAGATCACTAGAGCCTTATGTATCGATTTACTTAGAGGAGTTGAAGTCGAGGCATGGGGGATGGCTAGAGCTGATTAAAGACTACGACTGTATTATTTAGTATTAACAGGGAATGGTGAATTTAGTAGTCGATACCTCGAGTGGGACATTTAAAAGCTCGTTATCTCTCATTCATATCATTCATTTACCTATGAAGTGGGAACTCTGGAAGGAGGGGATTGTGCTAGGGGTAGATGGCTATGAAGCCTTATTAGCTAGGTCCACGTGAGACTCATATTTCTGGACCAGGTAGTTATAGTATAGCTTCAGGATCCAACTGTTTGAATTATCGGGAGTTGGCTTTTGGGGTTAATTGGGAGTTGGGATTGGTTAGTGAACTGGTCGGTTGGTTTCTAGAGTTCTTGGGAAGTACCTATTGGATGCATCTCACGAGTTGATCAAGTGACCAAGAGGATTCAGAGGAGATTTTGTGTTTAGTATGTGGTCTATCCAAATCTGGGATCAGATAGATAGGACTCAGAGTTGGACCATATTAGTGTGCTAGCGGTATGGTTGTCAAATTAGATCCAAGGTTGACTTTTCATTAATATACTTGGACCGAGTGTCGAATGTTGTGCTCTAGCGGAGATGAACTTTGGGGGATTTAGTTATTGTACGAGTTTGAAGGCTCGAGGTCATGGTATTGTAAGCAAGAGGAACCCTGGTGAAATAGATATGTTGTTTTTTTTGCTAGAGCAAGTATTTGATGTGGAAAAGGTACTAGGTGACTACTTAGTGGGGGCAGAGATGTTAGACTTGGTTCTGAGTTGTACCTGCATGGGAGGAAGGTAGGGTCGATGAGTGTCGATGCCTCGAGCGAGGTTTAGGAGCTGAGTTTTGTGTTCCAGTGGTGGTTCCATCACTCACTTTTCAGGTGCTATCACTAAGGATGCTCCAGGTTTAGGCGTTGTTTGTTGGATTGTAGTTGACATCGGGGTCACGTTTGCTCCCTGTGTATACTATAGAGAGTTTGGACGTGGATGTTACCATGTGGGACCCTCGGATTGGAAGAAATATTTGATTTCCACTGTTTTGGACCAAGGTCGGGTTAACATTTGACCAAGACGATTTTTAGCGATTTCAAAAATATCGTTAGGAAGGTCTCAGCTTCCTGAGTATGTCGGTAAGCAGCATGCCGAAAATGGAGTTCGGTTGGGTTTGTTCTCGGTCTAAGTAATTATAGGTGCATTTTGGTAATTTGGTAATTGGGGGCATTTTGGTAAATTATCCATATGAGATCTTTTCCTTATGGCTGAATTGGATTTATACAAGTGTCCCTTATCCTTCATGGTTGTGTGCACCGACTTGTCCATGTATGTGTGATTTTTGTGAAGTTATGAGTGTTATTTGTGTGTGTGGGGTGTCTCGGCCAAGAGTAATCGAAGAGAAGAAAAAGAGAGATGAACCATGATCAAGGCTGGTACCCAAGATCAGAGAGAGAGAGAGAGAAGAGCAGAGGAGAAAGAAAACAGAGAGGAGAGGGAAGAATGTGAGTCGTGGTGGTGTTTGGAGGTTGGAAAACCCCTAGAACCACCGAACCCGAGACTCCCTCGACACGCCCCTATTTTTGTGATTCTGTTTGAGGCTTGGTTATGTGATATGAGGGATCCTGATGCCTTTTTAGAGGTTTGGTGATTAGTAAGAGCTAGGAAACAGGGGTTGTGAATGCTAGAGGTTCCCCAGGATGAAGATCGAACTTTGGACGTGCATGAAGGTAAGATATCTCGACCTTTTCATGGGTGTTTATCATTTTCGAAGCCATAGATCCAATCTAGACATAATTTAGTGTATATTGGTTAAAACAAGGAAGAAAAAGGTTGAGAAGTGAGTGAAATATGGCCGAGTCGGGTCGCCAGGTTGGGCGACTCGAAAACTAGGCAAAATGGGTTGTAGGAATGATGAATAGTACCTAGTGTGTGGGCTTCACATGCAGCCGCTTTTAGAAGTGCATGGGGGCGTATGCCAATGAATTTGGGCATGCATTCAACATGGATTTTGTTTTTTTTATGTTATGAATATTTTGGCGCAAATTTCAAATCGGTCGAATACGGTTTCAGGGTAGTTTTGGGTGTCTGATTGTTTATGGCTCATTGTACACCCATTTAAAAATCACGAAAAATTATGGGATTAAAATATGAGTTATTTGAGATGATTCGTGACCCTTAGATGTAAATTTTGACAAAAAGTGACATTTCCGAAAATTACAAAAATGAGTGTAAAGATGAATTCGACGTTACAGAGGTGTGAATGGACTTTCTTTCCCTAAACTTTTATGCATGCATACTTACATGATTTAAATGTGTTTCTATGTGATGTTGATGGTATTGAAGTGATTGGGATTTAATATGAATTTTTTATGATTTTATGAATATTTTATTATGTGTTTTACGTGGTTTCCGTAAACTGGTTTCAGGTACCATTTTGATTGTGGTTGCAAATTGAACTTGGTTTGTGGCCTAGAATTACGTGATTTTGGAATAATTATGAATCTTATATGATTTCCGGACGTTACAAAAGTAGCCTTAACGACACGTTTTACGAGAAATGACGTTTAACTGTGTTTGGGGCTTGGGCATGAGATTCTGACTGTGGTTTGATTTGTGGTTTTGAGTTATGTTATGGATGTGTAGTTTCTCTATGTTCATGATGTTATATGTTGTGATGATTGTTGATTGGGTGTGATTCTCAGACGTCGAGCCGGGGGCTCTGAATCTTGAGACTGGTATTGTGTGAGCGACTTAGACGTTGAGCCGGGGGCTTCGAATCCTGAGTCGGATGTCATTTGGACGTCGAACAGGGGATCCAGATCCTAAGTGAGTATATGATGGCCTACCGGTAGCGCCTTTGTGATTTGATACCTTGTGATATGATGATTGGTATTGTGTGTCGATGGTGGTTTGGATATGATTGATTGTGTAGGAGTTGTGTGATGATGTTATGTTATTGGTATTGTTGGTGTAAAGTTATGATAATTGATGTGATGGCTTGTCTAATGTAATTTCATGTTGATATGTGTGATAACCCGTCCCAAATATCGGGATTGAATATTAATTATTTATGGTTTAGAATGACTAATCGGGGATTAGTTGAGTGAAATCGGACGAATTGTGCAAAATGACCGTTTTGCCCCTAGCGTGGACAAAATGTTGACTTTTAGTTTGGGCGGTCAAATGGACTTTGATCGATGACTGTGACGTAGTTCGGGACGTCACGAGTTTATAGACAGGTGGCACGTTCGATTCCGACATTCGAGGTGAAAGTTATGGCATTCGGAAGTTGAGGGGCATTTTGGTAATTTTGGTCAATTGGGGTCAAATGTTGACTTTTTGACCGGGAGGTCCGATGGACGAGGGCCAAGGACCATTACGTAGGTCTCGTCGATACGAATCCAACGACAGGCGGCATGCCGAAATCAGAGATTCGACGACGAAGTTATGGTCACGGAATCAGGCTCGATTAACCGAACGAACTGGGATTAAAATAATATTTTAATATGAACAGTACCCAGTGACTGTGCACATCCGGATGAGTGACAAGTGTCACCCATCCCCTGAAATCTGATCCATGTTTCCCTCCCAACACCATCATTACAACATCATCATTCCTTCTCCATCATTTCCTTTCATTTTCTTTGCATTTTCTTCCAACCGTGAGCAAAAACAGAGAGTGTGTGAGCTGGGAGAATTGGCTCCCTTCCTTAACCATTCCTGAGAGAAAATTGAAGGTTGAGAGAGACTGAATTGGCTGGGAAACACGAGAGGCAGAGAGGATGCTGGGAAATCGAAAATTGAATTTTAGAAAATTTGGGGGGGAAATCGAATTGGAAGAATTGGGCCGTGAGAAGTGGAATTGAAGCTTCATTTAGCTTTCTGGGATCAATACGAGTCGATCTGCAACAAGAACGATGGGAATTGGGGTCGAATTGAGGAAGAACCGAAGGAAGGAGGTCTCTGAAATTTCGAGGTTGAGTCGAGGAACTTGAGGCTTCGATTGATGAAATTGAACTGGGGATTATGTTTCTGAGGATCCCACGATGCTTCTGGGTTCATCAATTGGAATAAACCGGTTGAGATTGACGGAACTCCATGGTTTCACAGTGACGGCTGTTCTTCGAAGAATCGAGTTTGAGTCGTGGAGTTGGAGGCTTCGATTGATTCAATTGAGTTGGGGGAAATGTTTACCTGAGTCTATTGAAGCTTCTGGTTGAATCAATTTAAGGGAATCGATTGAAATTGAAGGAGTTCGAGTGATGAACAGTTTTCGGGATGTTCTTCGAATGACCATCTGTGATCGTGAGGTTAGAGGAAAGATTGTTTGTAATTGAGTCCACAGATCTTTAATTGAACTTAATTCGAAGCTGACTGAATGTTCAATTGATGAAAACAGTGTGGAATTGACAGAAAACCAAACGGGTCTGATCGCGGGTTAAACGACCCGTTTACCAGACAAACGGGCATGAACGACGACACTGTAGCTGGCGCGTGGGTTTCACACGCAGCCACTCACGGTGGCGCGTGAGGGCGCGTCCGGCCTAGTCTCAAGGTGAGGTCAACATGACTTTTGATCCTCTTAGTGTAACGAACATTTTGACGTTGATTTCGAGGAAATCGGATATTGTTTCGTTAATGTTCCGCGTATTTGAAGTTTTGTTTTACGTTTAAAATACGTATTTAAATTCCGGAAAAATTGGGGAAAATTATATGAAGTATTTTGAGATGTTAGTAACCCTCTATAATGATTTTGGACAGGAGTTGTGATTTCCAGATTTTACGGAAAAACGTGCAGCTCGGAAACGGACCGTTTTGGACGGTGTGTGTGAGTGGACTTTGTTTTCTAACCGTGATGCATGCATATATGATTTTAATGCCTTATTATATGATTTTATATTCTTGGGCATGATTTATGTTTCAATCCGGTAATTTCTCGGTTTTATGATTATTATATTATTATTTTGGGCGATTTTCGAGAAATTACGAAATTTGGTAAAAATGATGTTTGGACTTGGTTTGTGAGTACGGGATTAAAATTGATTGAAAATAATGGTTGGACTCGGATTGTTGAGTCATGGATTGGAAAATGATGTGATGACTCGGGAATGAGTAAATGGTCAATTTCGTGGATTTACGTGAAAATGGCAACGGAGGTTGCAACGCATGCATTTGCGTGATAATGTTATTTTGGGCATGAGAACCCAAGTGAATAGTGATTTTGACTCGGATTTGGAGTCACCTGTGAATTTGTGAAATTAATGATTCATTGTGATTTATGATTATGTTAATCAGTCTTTCGGGCACGTTTTACGAGGAACGTGCAAATGATGTTTTGGGCTAGGCCCGGAGTCTAAATGATTTCTAAAATGATGTTTTGACTTAGTTGGTAAGTCAATGATGATTTCTGGATTATTTTATTGTTCTAAAAGGTGATTTTAAAGAAATACGTGTAAATGGTATTTTGGGCTTTGAGACCCAGTCGGGGATGATCTTGACTTGGTATGAAGTCAAGATTTGATTGAAATATTTTGGGATGTAATTCCCGGGATGGTTTTCATTGTGATTGTGATATTCCCAGACGGTCGGTGCTTGGGGGGATTACCCAGACGACCGGAGCTTGGGGAATGTGATTGTAGGATCGGGAGTTGATCCTATGGTAGTCAGCTTCTCGGATGAGACTGAGCCTGGATGTACCACTCGGAGGTGTCTGAGCCTGGGGATGTGTTCGCCCAGAGGTGACTGAGCCCGAGGGGGTTGAGCCCAGAGGTTTCTGTTCCCGAGAGTGTGACTGGATATTGGCCTACGCGTAGTGCAGCACTTGTGAGTAGTGCAGTTTGATTGATTGTGCACTTGTGAGTAGTGCAGATGTGATTTGTGATATTTTATGCACTTGTGAATAGTGCGGATTGATTGGATTGATATATTTCTTGTGCACTAGTGATTAGTGCTGATTGATGTTATTTGTGATGACGTACTGGTATTGAGTACGGGTTCTTGGTCTTTGTGGCCAGGTGATTATGTTTTCACATGTGTTGGCCTGAGAGCCGGGATTTGATGTTTTATAACATGAACTGATTTGGTGAACTTGAGTTTTATGGACCATGGGAAAATATTTTTTGATTTTATCGGTCCACTGTACATACTTGAATGATTTCATACTATTACTCATGTTTTACGATATGCATGCAAGTTTGTGAAAACTGGAGGGTAAGAATGTGTTTTGGCAAATGTTTTTATATGAGGTCATTTTTGTCCACTCACACCTTTTCTGTTTTATTAACCCTTCAGGTCGTGGCGCGTTGATCGAGGCTATTCCAGAGGTGGAGGTATGAGCGGGCACAGGCGCAAATATCCCTTGTCTGGCAGGTGCTGAAGGGTAGTTTCGGACTTTCAGTTGACTTGTCAGACGGGAGCAGGACCGGGCACGGTTAACTTTGTCCTTCGGGGACGGGTCCTGTCAATATGTCTTTGATATTGTGATGAGTAGTCTCATATGTCGAGCAAGGCTCTGTATCCTGCCGCTAGTGTGTGATGGCGACTCAGACGTCGAGTTGGGCTTTGTATCCTAAGTCGATTTCTACTCGGACGTTGAGCGGGGCTCTGTAATCTGAGTAAGTGATGTGCCTGTTAGTATTGCAGTGGTATTGATGGTTGATGTTGTGCATTGGTGATAAATTTGTTATTTGTGTTTCGTTGTGGTGATGTGAGATATAGATTTGGTTATGTGTGATTGCTACGTCGACTATGTATGGATTTACGTGATGTGAGGTTGTATATGATTGATTGCATTGCCTTATCGGTGGTTTTAATGGTTTAATATGGTTTTTGACTTGAAGATATTTTCACGTATTTCGAATATAAATTGAGTTTGTTTTAACCGAAGTAAAATGGTTTTCGTATACATGCGTGGTTTTGGAAAATGGAGGGTAAAAGATGGATATTTTCAAATTATGTTTTAAACTGTTCCTTTTGCCACTTACACATTTTCTTGGTTTTGTGACCCTCTAGGGGCGTTGTACAGGAATCGAGGCTTGAGAGGTGGAGGCATGAATTAGCAGAATTTGCATTTATACATTGTCTGACAACGTTTCTGTCAGATGGAAGCAGGACTCGAGTGCACTATTCTTGCGTATTCGTGTTGGGTCATGTCATGTAATCACATGATGATTGAGAAATTATTGAGGATTGTTGAATGATTTGAGGTAAAAAGACAATTTTGCCCATGGGCTTGGAAAATGTTGACTTTTGATCCGTGAGGTTGTTTGCATGTTTACCTATTCTCATTGCATAGATCACATGATTATGACTACGTAGACAGGCGACACGTTGAATTTGGACGTCATGAGATTTTTTGATGGGTCAAGGAGGAATTTAGTCGATTTTATGATTGGAAGTATTTTGAGACAGTTGGACTTTTGTTGGTTTGTGGAACCCAGAACCACAGGATGAGTGACAAATGGCACCCACCTTATTGGTCCTTATCCCTCTATTCATGCATCTCTCTCTCCCCTTGTTAAACACACACCTGAAATGTCCACCCCACTATTTAATCATTTTCATCACCATCTTGTTGTTTTTTGAGGGAAACTGAGAGTGAGGGAGAGGCTGTGAGAAACTGAGGAAAAAGATGAAACCATGGAGGATGCCTTGAAATTCAGGAAAACCCAGGTAAACCCGTGAACTTTGGATTTGGTTTTTGAAGTTTTAGTAGCTGGGACATCAAAATAGGATTCTTATTGTCTTCTTGGATTCCTTGTGAGTATGATGGGCCAAGAAACAAGAAAAATAGATGTAGGAACTGGTGTTGGTACAGGTTCGAAGGTTGGTCGTGGGTGTTAAACTTGGCTGGAGTTTTTTCCAGGTACGTTTCTTGTGTTTTAAGGTCGTTAGTCAGTTTCAGGGTGAAAGAGGAGTCGAATAGTGGCCTTAAATCAAAGATAAGGACTCAAAACAGCGAAGAATGAGTCAGGTTTTACATTCGAGTTGACCCTCGAGAGGTAGGAGACGATGACATAGACTGTCACATCATCATGTCAGGCTAAGTGGCCATGGCTAGTTGGTGCCACATGGCGAGTAGTCAGAGGTTGTTAGAGTTCATGTGGTAGGGTGGCATTAGCATGACGTCAGCATGTGACGTCATGATGATTTCATCAAGTGATACATGCAGGTACTAGGTGGTGCCATGTGGCACATGTTAGAGGGTGCTACATGGAAGTTGCTATCAGAATGTGCCAGGTGATACGTCAGTATAATTGACGTCAGCGGTTGACGTCAATAGGTGATGTCATCAGCATTGACCAAGCGTGTGGGATATTAACTGGTGTGTGGGCTCGTGGGCTCTAATTTTGAGGTGAAATCTTTCTTGTTTAAAAAATTTTGACGTTCTGAATCCAATGGTGGTGGTTTCAAGTTGATCGGAGTTGTTTGGTTGGTTTTTTGGAGGTTTTTCTCCTTAGGAAGCGTGTTCAGGACATGTTTTCAATTCCGAATTTTTTGGGGGTTTTATGTATGGACTTATTTGAATTGTTAGTGACCCTCGGATATGACTTTGATAGGTCAAGACGTCCCAGAGGCTTAAGATTGGCTTACAGCTTAGGTTTTGAGCGAGCGGTGGTACTGTGAGTGGACATTTGCTTTCGTAACTGTGATGCATGCATATTTACATATTTTCCTGGTTTTATAACATGGTGTATATATATATATATATATATATATATGGATATTCAGTTGTGGTTTTCTGAACACAAGTTTTACTGGTGTTTTTGGAAACCTAATTTTGGGCTCGTGCCCGAGAGGTAGATGTTTTGGGATGGTACCCAGTTGAAAATGGTGTTTACGGTATTTTATGGTAACTATGATCTGTTATGTCATCCTCATGTGATTGGATCACAAATCCGGTGTTGGACTCTGATAATTCTCGATGGACTAGGATGTGGTTAGAATTGGACTCAACATGTGCAAACGAAGTTGGACTCCACAGGATTTGTAGTTATCCAGTAGTACAATGGGGATGCTAGTTGGACTAGCAGGCTGATTGGACTAATGAGACGAGATTTGACCTTTATTGCTTGTTGTGTTCAGACGTTTCCATGAAGTTTTATAACTGGGGTTTTTAGGGAAATGTGGGTCAATGGCCTTTAAGTCTTTTATGTGTTTGATGTGATTTGGGTTGGACCCATGGTTTTTATATATTACTATTTTATTTGAAAGAAATGCTTATTTGATTACGTATGCGTGTTTTATAAAACTGAGGGTTAAATGATGAGTTCAGAAAATAATTTTCCCAAGCTTTTTTTTGTCCACTCATAGTTTTTATTGGTTTTTGGTACCCATTAAGTTGATCGCAGACGCGGGCTATATAGAGGCTGAGGCATCACGTGGTTTTGCGTATTCTAATTATCTCTAGTGAGTTGTGGTTGGTATCCCTTGTCTGGCTTAGGGTTTGTGTTTCTTCGTGTTGAGGGTACTTTAGTCATTTTACAATGTTCGTGTCAGCCGGGAGCAAGTCCTCTCACAATAATTGAGGGTGATTCGAGGAGGATCCTATAAAATAGGCTCATCTTCGTTGTTAGAAAAGGCATCAACAGTCTCTGCCCATGCGGCCCCTATTGGTCATGTCACTTCAGGAAGGAAAAAAAGGGAGGTATTTGATTGGGCAGGATGATTTGTATGACATACAAGACAAGAAGGTGTCAAAATGTAAGGGTCAACCTCGAGCATTCGATGCTTCCTCTAAGGTTGAGGTCCAAGAAAGTACTCCCACTGTGCACAATACTGTTGTCTCCGAGCCTGCACTTGAAGTCGCTCATGATAGGATGGCCAAGCCCTTGTCGCCAGACCGTTCAATGTTGGTGTCCTCAGCTCCGACCTGCTCTCGAGAGCCTATGGTGATAGAAGTGGGCCCAATGGGGGTTGTTAGCGTCTCATTTCCTTCTCCCCCCACCGAAATGTCTCTAGTCATTTACAGGTAGCCCTTCTCATCTCTATTGGAGTTAGGTTCGACTACTCCCGCTCTAGTGAGTGTAGATCCTTCTCCTATTCTTGATTCCAACGCAACGGCTTGGGCCAAAACGGGTCTCGATACCACTCTGTTAGTGATATTACCGTTAGATTCTTGGGATGCTCTTGGTTGGGATCTCTTTGATAATGCTCCTTATGAACGATCACAACCATCTTCCTCCAAAGAAGGTCCTGAATAGATATCATGCCTCTTTGACAGGACCCGCCCCGATCCCACAGGGACCACAAGGGGACGTGCCCTGCTCCCGTCTGACACCCAATAATTCATACCAATTTTAACCTCAAAAATATTTAAATGCATAAATAACAGAAATTAAGTCATACATCAAATCCGAATTAAACGAATGTCAGACAAGGGATGAAAATCCGAAATACAAGTTGCGAGCACGACTCTATTAAAAACCTGCGGGTACACCACCCAACAGGGGTTCAGGTACGCAGAAAGTGGATCTATGCCTCAGCCTCTGGTTCCTCCTCTACCTCAGTTTCCCGACCTGGAGGGGTTATCAAAACAGTAAGGGTGAGTGGACCGAAACTCAAGTTTATAAAATCATTTGATAAGTAACACATATAATTTACCCCTCTGTTTTCCTAACATGCATGCATCATTGTTTAAAATCATAAACCATATAATATAAACCATAAGGCATGTAATAAGAACATAAGTATAATTTTAGTTGCTGCACTATACACTCCAATCCCGACATCCCTGATGTCTGACGTCCCTGACGTCAATAAGGTCACAATCACAAGGCTACGCGTGCCACTCGGGTCTCAATTTCCGAGTTCAATCCCCGAACCCCGTTCGGGTACAGCATCCCCGATGCTTAGCGTCATAGACGCTGGACGTTCTAGACGTCCGTGACCTCTCCGGGGTACCTCATCCGGAGGAGACAATATAACATGGAAGGATCTATACAGTGCAGTACCAAATACATTTTATCGATATCCACATGCAAGGTATATATATACCTAGATAAAATCTGAATCAATCATTAAGTTTCATCAAACGGGTCTCAAGCCCAAATACCGTGAAACGTGCCATAACCATATTTTTCATATCATCAAAAACATCATTGTTTTAGCATGTGAATAAGTATAATAAAACCAGAAAACGTTTATGCACGCAAGGGTTTAAGAAAATGGCCCACTCACAGTACAGTCCAGCTGAAAACCGAGCGTTTACCCTCGATCTGGTACAATTACAAAATTCCTGTCACATCCAAAGTATACGTAAGGGTAAATACAAACCCCTAACATTCAACCAAGAAACCCTAGACCGAAACCGGTCCGGAAAAGCTGCCCGAACACGCTTTCCAAGGCAAAAACTCTCATTTTGACCAACTTAATGATCTCCGATCGACCCGAAACCACCGCCATTGGATCCGGATCGTCGAAACCTAAAGAATGGTGGTGGTCCCACCAAAATTACTGTTCACACGCGCCCCCACGCGCCTGGTCAACCCTCTGGTCAACGGTGCTACAGTACTGCTGACGTCAGCATGACGTCAGCATGACGTCACTGCTGACGTCAGCATGACGTCATCACTGACAGTGTCAGAGGACACGTGTCAGCAGTCCATTGGTCCCTGGGCTGACTGAATTCTGACATGATGACATCATCATGACGTCACTGCTGACGTCAGCATGATGACGTCATCCGCTACAGTAACCGGGTCTGAGAACCGGGTCACCGCAGACCCACGGTTCGACCCGATCAGTTCTCTCCAACCCGTCCACCATTTCTGATGGGATTTGTTCCTATGGACTCGTCACAAGGTGTTCTATGGTTCTACGGACTCAAAACTAGTTTCTAGGTTCAAAGAACTACCTGAAAATCGACAGAAATCCGGCTGCCGGCACTGGTTCGTCTTCTCCGGCGAGTCGTCCAGCTTCCAGCCGTGAACCTTGGTTTAAAATGGTCGTCTGGGTCCCTTAAGTGTGTCTTAGAAGCAAACAAACAAAATCAACGTCAAAAACGATCGTTTCGAAGAAGGGAAGGTAATCGGGTCATACGGGTTTTTCAACCTACCGCCGCCGTGTCACCGCCGCACGTCGTCCAGTCCAGCAGAGGGTCGTCCTGCCGTCACAGTGATCCCAACCGTACGTTGGTTCGAGCCTCAGAGTGAAGGTTTGGACGGTTTGGTGACTTGGGCTGTTCGGGTCTCCTTCTCGGGTCTGGGAGGAATTCCGGCCGTGCAGGTGGCCGTGGGGAGGTGGTCGGCGTCTGGGGTGTGGCTGCTGGTCGCCTGGTGTCACCGTGAGGGTGAGGTTGCAAGGTGAGGGGCTGGTGTGTTGGTTCGAATGGTTAGCCGTGCACACGGTTTGGAAGAATGAATGAGTGAAAATTCTGGGAATTAATAAACAGGTTGGCTGGATGGGTTGAAGGGCTGAGATTAAATCTCAGCATAGGATCAATGGTGAGGATTTGAGGAGAGGAAATTAATTGTTTAATCCAATGGCCAACAGAGATCCATGTTTTAGGGAGTGTGGGGATGAGTGACACTTGTCACTCATCCAAGGGTCCAGAATGATTTGATTAAAGTAACCAGATTCCATAAATAAAAATAATATTTTAATCCGGTTCTCGGTTGGTTCGGTTAAATGCGAAATACTTCCGTGACCATAACTTCCCCGTACGAAGTCCGATTTCGGCGTGCCGCCTGTCTACGAACTCAGGACGTCGAGACCTACCCAACGGTCCTTGAGTCAACCGAAAAATAGTTTACAAGGGAAAAGTCAACATTTTCACCCCCAAATGTCCAAATTACGGTAATGCCCCTGAACTTCCGATAGTCATAACTTTTTCCCTGATCGTCCGAAATGGACGTGCCACCTGTCTATGAACTCGTGACGTCCCGAACTACGTCACGGTCATAGGTCAAAGTCCATTTAATTTATAAATCAAAAAGTCAACAATTGGCCATACCCAACGCAAGGGTAAAAGCGTCAATTCAAACATTAATTTACAATATTAAAATCCTCGAATTTCCGGGGTGTTACAACCTTCCCCCCTTAAGAAATTTCGTCCCGAAATTTCAAAGAAACAAGTAAGGAAATTGTTCTCCCATCTGAGCCTCATCTAGCACGATATTGTCCGCTTTGGGCCTCGCCCTCACGGTTTTGTTTTCGGGAGCTCACGGTGCAACTTCCCAGGGGGTCACCCATCATGGAATTGCACCAGCCTCAACTCGCTTAACTTTGGGGTTCCAATCCCCCCCAAAGCCACTGAGCTCCCAAAAGGCCTCATGCTAGATAGGTGTGTGCCTACACCTTTAAGGCACACCACCATTCCCTTCCCAGACCATTCCCCCTCGCAGGAATGTGGGATTGTTCACCGTTCCCTCCAGGACACGGGTCTTACAATCCACCCCCCTTAGGGCCCAGCGTCCTCGCTGGCACACTTCCCGGTCGGGGTCTGGCTCTGATATCTTCCTATATCGCCTGCTAGAGGAACATTGATGATAAGTGCGGGCCTAGAAGAGGTGTGTGGCAATCAGAATATTCCCCATGCGGTTGTCTCGGAGAGCAATTTTGGTGATAAGGAGTGCATGACCCCTTCTGGCGTTGAACATGTATTCTCTTCGCCCTTAACTTCACCTATACATTTTTATTCTCATTCTTCACCCTCGTTTCAGGACCAAGATCTACTGGAAATCTAGGCTTTAGAGCATGAAGTCATGTTACTTCTTTCTCCTTCTCCAAGATTTCGAGTAGGGTTTCTACCATCGCTCCTTCCCAGATTGACCACGAGGTTATCCGCTGCTTTCTAGAGGTCCTCACTAGCAGGAACGATGTTCAGGAGTTAGGTGAAGTCAGAAGTGCATTAAAAACTACCTATGGTACTTCATCAATCCCTGTCTCCCTCGCAGATCCCTTAGGTGGTCATCAGAATGTCTTGCTTGAGTAGGTTTGCCTTCGCGACAGTAGAAACACGGCGTTCGAAACTGGAACGGGAATTTGAGTGATCGAAAGCTAGAGTGCAGGACAAGGAATAAATTCTTCACGAAAAAGAAGAATAGACGTGGGTCATAGTCGATGGAGCTCGAGGATATTGTGATTGCTAAGAAGAGTCTAGCCATCGAATGTGGGGTGACATGATCCGTCCCCAACTGTCACGAAATTCGGACTGGCCCTGTTCCTGACCAACAGCCTCCTGCCGGACAAGGGATTTTTTTATAAGTTTAGCCTTGTTTCAAATCCTAACCCCTAACCAAATTAGGGTTGCCTTATAGGGTTACCTCCCACATCCAACCCACTGACCCCATCAAGGTGTAGAAATTATTTATGTAGTACTGATCAAATGCTAATATTATAATATTACTTTTATTTATATTTCCAACCGTCCACACATATTAAGTTAGATTTAATTAGCTAAATTTAATGCAGTAGAAATTGTATATTAAACCATTCCCATATCTATCATAATCAACGTTATAGATTCATAACACAAATATAATTTAGGGATAATTAATGTAATAATTGAAGAATAATTAATTATAATTAAAACACCTTAGGTATTTGGATATGTGCCTAAGCAATGTCCAAAAATTCTAGAAATTATATAATAAAACTCAAAAAATTAATATAAAAATATTTCATATTGATCAGACCACCCAAAATGGCCGCACGCGCCGCCATGCACTGTCCCAAGGCGCTGCGTGTGGAAGCCACGCGCGAGCCACTGTAGCATCATCATTGTTACCCGATAACCCTGGTTTTAGGGTCGTTTGACTCCACGGTCCGATCCTATGTTTTCTCCGTCATTTTACAACCAATTTCAGTTATCCAAACATCAAGCTTCATCGTATTAATCGTAGGAAAAGATCTATGAAGTTTAGAGTAAAAAATACTTACATAATTTATTAGTCGACCTTCACCATCTTTCGGCTATGGCTTCTAGCCACACCTTCACCCTTCTCAGCGTCCAATTCGTTCATCTTCTTGTCCTAGGATGATCACAAGATGTAATGACCCGTCCCGAATATCGAGAGTGAATATTAATTAATTATGATTCAGAATGACTAATCGGGGATTAGTTGAGTGAAATCGGACGAATTGTGCAAAATGACCGTTTTGCCCCTAGCGTGGGCAAAATGACCGTTTTGCCCCTAGCGTGGGCAAAATGTTGACTTTTAGTTCGGGCGGTCAAATGGACTATGATCGATGACAGTGACGTAGTTCGGGACGTCACGAGTTTATAGACAGGTGGCACGTTCGATTCCGACATTCGAGGTGAAAGTTATGGCGTTCGGAAGTTGAGGGGTATTTTGGTAATTTGGTCATATTAGGGGCCAAATGTTGAATTTTTGATCGGGAGGTCCGATGGACGAGGGCCAAGGACCGTTACGTAGGTCTCGTCGATACGAA
Organism: Prinsepia uniflora; assembly: GCA_032719365.1. Classification (NCBI taxonomy): domain Eukaryota; kingdom Viridiplantae; phylum Streptophyta; class Magnoliopsida; order Rosales; family Rosaceae; genus Prinsepia; species Prinsepia uniflora. The sequence continues at coordinate 67,661,084 of CM064866.1, forward strand.
TCCAACGACAGGCGGCATGCCGAAATCGGAGATTCGACGACGAAGTTATGGTCACGGAATCGGGCTCGATTAACCGAACGAACCGGGATTAAAATAATATTTTAATATGAACAGTACCCGGTGACTGAACACACTTGGATGAGTGAAAAGTGTCACTCATCCCTTAAATTCAGGCATAAAACCAGGATCCATGTTTTTGGGGAGACCTAATTATGATGTTTTATTATTTTTAATTAATTAATTATCCTTTAATTTCCATTAATCTCTTTGTGTTTTCTTACCCGTGCACAACTGAGAAGCGGAGAATGGGGAGTTCGAAATTGTCCACCATTCTCTTCCATTTTTGAACCAGAGAGTGAGGAATTGAGAGAGTATTGAGATTAAAATAGCAAGGAAACACGAGGGGTCGAGAGAGAGCTTGAATTTGGGAATTCGAATTTTCGAATTTTAAGGGGGGAATTCGGATTTTGAACCGTGAGCCGTGAGGATCGAATTGGAGCTTAGAAGTAGCTTCCTGAGGTTGAGACGAGTGGAACCAGATCAAAAACGAGAAGAATTGAGGCCCAATTGGCTCTGAACTGGGTCTGGTAACAGTGAGGAATGTCGAGCTTGAGTCGTGGAGTTTGAGCCAGGGATTGATGCAATTGAGTTGGGGAAAGTGTTTAACGGTGTCTGTTGAAGCTTCTTGATGAATCAATTGAAGGAAATCGCGTGACTTTGAAAGACTTCGAATGATGAACAGGGTTCGAATGTTCTTCGAATAATCGTCTGTGATCGTGAGGTTAGAGGTAAGATTGTTTGTAATTGAGTCCACAGATCTCTAATTGAACTTAATTCGAAACTAATTGAATGTCCAATTGTTGAAATTGGTGTCGAATTGATAGGATTGGAACCGGGTCGCTTCGCGGGTTAAATGACCCGTTTACCAGACAAACGGGTATGAACGACGACACTGTAGCTGGCGCGGGGGTTTCACGCGCAGCCACTCACGGCGGCACGTGAAGGCGCGTCCGGCCTAGTCTCAAGGTGAGGTCAACATGACTTTTGATCCTCTCATTGTAACGAACATTTTGACGTTGATTTCAAGGAAATCGGATATTGTTTCGTTAATGTTCAGCGTATCCAAAGTTTTTTTTACGTTAAAAATACGTATTTAAATTCCGGAAAAATTGGGGAAAATTATATGATGTATTTTGAGATGTTAGTAACCCTCTATAATGATTTTGGACAGGAGTTGTGATTTCCAGAATTTACGGAAAAACAAGCAGCTCGGAAACGGACCGTTTTGGACGGTGTGTGTGAGTGGACTTTGTTTTCTAACCGTGATGCATGCATATATGATTTAAATGCCTTATTATATGATTTTATATGCTTGGGCATGATTTATGTTTCAATCCGGTAATGTCTCGGTTTTATGATTATTATATTATATTTTGGCACGATTTTCGAAAAATTACGAAATTTGGTGAAAATAATGTTTGGACTCGGATTATTGAGTCATGGATTGAAAAATGATGTGGTGACTCGAGAATGAGTCAAGGGTCAATTTCGTGGATTTACGTGAAAATGGCAACGGAGGTTGCAACGCATGGATTTGCGTGATAATGATATTTTGGGCGTGAGAACCTAAGTGAATAGTGATTTTGACTCGGATTTGGAGTCACTTGTGAAATTGTGAAATTAATGATTTATTGGGATTTTATGATTATTTTAATCAGTCTTTCGGGCACGTTTTACGAGGAACGTGCAAATTATGTTTTGGGCTAGGCCCGGAGTTTAAATGATTTCTAAAATGATATTTTGACTTGGTTGGTGAGTCAATGATGATTTCCGGATTATTTTATTGTTTTAAAAGGTGATTTTAAAGAAGTACGTGTAAATGGTATTTTGGGCTTGAGACCCAGTCGGAAATGATCTTGACTTTGTATGAAGACAAGATTTGATTGAAATATTTTGGGATGTAATTCCCGAGATGGTTTTCATTGTGATTGTGATATTCCCAGACGGTCGGAGCTTGGGGGGATTACCCAGACGACCGGAGCTTGGGGGATGTGATTGTAGGATCCGGAGTTGATCCTATGGTAGTCAGCTTCTCGGATGAGACTGAGCCTGGATGTACCACTCGGATGGGTCTAAGCCTGGGGATGTGTTCGCCCAGAGGTGACTGAGCCCGAGGGGGTTGAGCCCAGAGGTGTCTGTTCCCGAGAGTGTGACTGGATATTGGCCTACGCGTAGTGCAACACTTGTGAGTAGTGCAGTTTGATTGATTGTGCACTTGTGAGTAGTGCAAATGTGATTGTGATAGTTTGTGCACTTGTGAGTAGTGCGGATTGATTGGATTGATATATTTATTGTGCACTTGTGACTAGTGTTGATTGATGTTGTTTGTGGTGACGTACTGGTATTGAGTACGGGTTTTTGGTCTTTGTGGCCGGCGATTATGTTTTCACATGTTTTGGCCTGAGAACCGGAATTTGATGTTTTATAACATGAACTGATTTGATGAACATGAGTTTTTATGGACCATGGGATGACGTATTTTGATTTTATCGGTCCACTATTCATACGTGAATGATTTCATACTATTACTCATGTTTTACGATATGCATGCAAGTTTGTGAAAACTGGAGGGTAAGAATTTATAAGAGGTCATTTTTGTCCACTCACACCTTTTCTGTTTTGTGACCCTCCAGGTCGTGGTACGATGTTCGGGACTGATCGTGAGGCAGTGGCAGCAGCAGAAATCAACGCAAACATCCCTTGTCTGGCAAGCACTGAAGGGTAGTTTCGGACCTTTGGTTGACTTGTCAGACGGGAGCAGGATCGGGCACGGTTTTTGACGTCCAGTTGGGACGGGTCCTGTCACAAGATCTCCAAGAAGATGTTGGCATCCTGGTTTTCATCTTTTCTCTCCTAGAACACAAACCTGATGAAGGGACTTCATGGGTTCCACATGCCCTCTCGGATATTCTGGGTATTTCCCTTTTATTCTTCCCAGCTTCTTTGTCTGATCATCATCACTCTCATTCCCCTACTTTTCTCTGAGCATTTTTCACTCTTCTCTGTTTAGTTCCCTCATTTTCTTGTTTTTCTTTTATTTTCGATTAACCTCCATCGACGCCCATAATTACACAAGACACACACACACACACACACACACACACACACACACACACACACACACACACACACACACACACACACACACACATATATATATAAGAGTGTATGGCGGTAGAGAAATTGTTGGAGAAAATTGTGGGGAATTATAGAAAATTCTAGTCTTTTGGTAGAAAGACCAAAATTCCCTTTATACAAAATTACCAAAATACCCTTGGACTTCCTAGACCCATAAGTATTCCATCCGACCTCCGATTTTAGTGTGCCGCCTGTCAATGTATTCCAGAGGTTGAGACCTTCGTAACGGCCTTCTCGAAATTCTCAAAGGATATCCCGGTCAAAAACTTAACATTTTGACCTTATTAGGGGCAAAATTGTTATTTATCTTATTTTTACTTTTTCTCTTGGTCTGGGTCGTTACATGGGGAGCCTACCCTCTACACCCTGAAGCAAGCAATGATGGAAGTTTCCTTTATAATAGAGCTTCCTTCGGATTCAGACTGATGATCACTCATTTGTCTTTTTTTTTGTGTAATATATTTATTAATGTTATGAGATTTCAAGAAGTACCCCTCATAACATTTTAGAGTTGGTCAAAATGTCTGATAGTCACCGCCATAACACACCAAGATAAATATAAAGTAAATCTTTGCATCTTGAATTGTCACTTCATTTCATTTTTATTCCATCATGTAACGACCCGTCCCAAATTTCGGGATTAGTTTAAGACTTAATTACGGAATAGCGAGGCTAATCGGGAATTAGCCAAGGATTAAAGGACGTTCAGGGCAAAATTATGATTTTGCCCCTGAACGAGGGCAAAAAGTTAACTTTTGACCAGGGAGGTCCAAGGGCCGAGGACCATTACGTAGATCGGGTCGATACGAGTCCGTAGATAGGCGACACATCGAATTCGGACGTTCGATGGAAAAGTTACGGTTCACGAAAGTTTCGAGGTATTATTTACGACGGTGCGTTTTACGACGCAAAAGTGGACTTTTGTCCTCAAGTGGGCCCAGATCTTTTGAAGTGGCCTAATTGATGAGTGACAAGTGTCACCCATCCATTGCCCCTTTCCCTTCATTCATGCATATCCGTCTTCCTTGCTTGTTCGTCCAAACCAAACCCAAACAAACCGATCTCGCACAAAAACCACCTCATATCACCCCTACCCTGATGACTGAGGGACTGAGAGTGAGAGGGAGGCTGAGAATGAGACAATGATGATGAGTGGGCGGTAGGACCACCGTGGACGGCGGAGGGAAGGCAAAATCGCACAGGTACGGTTTAAAGTTCAATGTTCGAATTTTTTTATTTAGATGTTTAGGATGTTATATGTTGATTTGGATGGGCTTAGGGGATTGGTATGATGTTTAGTGGATAGTTTTGGATGGCGGAAGAAGGTTGAAAGGCCCAGGGGATAAATGAGAAAACTGGACTGTGAAGGGGTGTTTTGAACGGGTAGGTTTGGAGTGGTTTTTCATGGTTTTAAATCGATGGAATGATAGAAAATGAAGAAACATAGACATTAGGATTTGATTGGAAGAAAAAGGACGAAAATTGGATGAGATATGGGCTTGGAACGGTCACGCCGATCCAGCCAGACCGGGATTGCAAAATCAGTTCGGACCGGTCCAATCGCAGGGAAGAAGACAAACAGTCGCTGGCGCGTGGCTCCCACGCGCAGCCCCTTTGGGCGGCGCGTGAGGGCACGTGAGCCACTTTTTGGGGATGGTTCCAACATGTGAAATCATCTATTCGATGTAACGAACATTTTGAGACTAGTTTCGTGTTGATCAAACATCTTTTCGATATGTTTTGGGGTGTCCGAAGGTTTAGGATAGAGTTTAAAAATATTTAAAAATTCCAAAAACTTACGGGGCTTTAATGCGGGGTTATTTAAGTATTTAGTAACCCTCTAGTACGATTTGGACAGGTTTGGTAACCTCGGAGACGGTGTTTGGCCCGGGAGAGGCGTATGACAAGCGTATCGATGCGGCAGCTCGGACGGTCTGTGAGTGGACCTTGTTTTCTAATTTGATGCATTCATAAATGTTTTACATGCTTTTATGAACATGTTTTGTGATGTCATGAGTGCATTTGTGTGTGTTTACGTGTTTGCACGTATTTTGAGGTTTTCTATTTTATACGATGCTGATACGTATTTGTAGTTTCGGTTTAAGTAAATGGTTTTGGATTTGGAAATATGAGGGGCATGAGACCCATTTGGTTTTGTCTCTGGCATGTGGCCCTATTGATGATCTACGGGTCTGAGTCGTGGTCGCGGCGAGTGCTACGTGCACGGCGACAGACGATACAACGCTCGTCTCCGGACTGGGATGTGTTCCTTCCGGAGAGGTCACGATGCACGTTCTGTTGTCGAGCAGCCACTGGAGGCTCGACTTCGGGGTGCTGATGGTTCAGGAGATTGATCGGTGATGTATACACCATGATCTAGAGGTGGTCGCGTCGGTTGATATGTTCACGGCGACATAGCAGGATTGAGGGCGGTCCTGGACGGATGGTTGCACGCATCACTATGATTGGAATCGTGACTGACCCTGAGATATAGGGCTCGACGTCTAGTTGATTTTTAGTTCGAGCTTGAGTTCCAGTTGGTATACGTTTGTGATTTTGGGTCGGGGACCCATAAATAGATTTCTGGGTTCGTGACGGTTTATAGGGACCATGCATGAATCCTTTGAAAGGTTTTAAGAATGTTTTCGAAATGGATTTCATATACCATCCTTATTTATGGATTGTCTCCTCCGGGGAGGGTCGTTGGCCTGGGTGGACCCCGGAGTAGTTACGGAGCACTAACTGAGTGGAGTCGCCCCCGTTGGGTACCTTACTCTCACGAAGGCTATTATGGATTATAACCCCTAGGGATGGTCATTGATCTGCGGAAATTGACCTGGGTGGAGCCTGTGGAGACTTGGGATTTGAGACCCCGGGTAGCTCGCGCGTAGCTTTGGAAACCGTGATAGGATTGGTTATATGTTATGTGATATATATTATACGATATACTGGTTTTGGCTGAGTCCCACATGGATTTGGGCATTGGCCTGCATGATTGGTTTCATTTACGATTTTGGGCCAAGGCCCTAATGGTTTGATAAATGGTTTTCGAATGCATGCATGCTTTTTAGTGAAGGGTATAAATGTATTTTCGATGTAAATGATTTTTATAAACTCTTTGTTTTGTCCACTCGCAGCTTTTAATGTTTTGAATACCCTTCAGGCTGATCGCGAATGCGGGCTGTAGAAGAGACCGAAACATCACACTCCTCCTCCGGATCCTGGCGTGCTCTAAAGCCCCGAGCGGGCTAAAGTCAGAATTTTCCCTTGTCTGACACTCCGTGACAGACGAGATCAAGCGCGTCCCTCGTTAATCCTGAGGGGATTGGGACGGGTCCTGACACATCATGTCTACCAGCATGTAGGATTCGTCCGAGATCCCCTTTGTCTATTACACACCCATTGACCAGCATCTAAAAGATGAATCCCGAGAAGATGAATCCCGAGAAGATGAATTCCGAGAACAACAGCAGATCATCCGAGATATGGAGCTTCAACTTCATTCATCTTTCTGTTTCGACTGATGCTTATAGGCAAGAGACCTATCGTTAGAAATCCTCATTGAATGCTCATGTTGCGTCCCTTGAGGACACCTGGGCAGTGACACAAAGTCGTATGTCCCTTCTTGAACACAAATTAGCTGAACTCCGTGCAGATTAAGGTGATCTCTTATGCACTCTGGCCTCTCAAGACGTGTAACTTCGTCATACACGACGTTCATTGTATCAGGAGAACTTTACTCAAGGCTTTGCATGACAGGACCAATCTCAATCCCCCGGGGACCACCGTGGGATGTGCCCTGGTCACGTCTGACAATTACACTAAAGTACCGAAAATACCCTTAACGAGTTTATAAGTCAACAAGTTCAAGTTCTACATTTCTCGACCAGGGATAAGTATCTTAAACAAAATGAACACATATGTCAGTTTACAAAACAGTACTCAAACCTACCCAAACGAGTTTACAGGTGCGCAACGAAAAGTATCTATGCCTCGGCCTCTAGGTTAGCCCCTGCCTCTGTGTCACAGCCTGGAGGGTCAAGAAAACAGTCAAAAGGTGAGTGGACTGAAAATAAACAACATTTCCAAAATAGTTTATGGAAGAAAATAAAAGTTTTCCCCTCCGTTTTCAAACATGCATGCATTCAAGTCAAATCATATGAAATGGAAATCGAATCATAAAGCAATATAAATCTGGACATATAAAACAATAATACACAGTATATCCCATCCTTGACATCCTAGATGTCTATAATCAATAATGTCACGGTTTCTAATGCTACGCGTGCAACTTGAGGTCTCAAGTACGAGTACTCCCTAGGATCTACCAATGTCCGGGGTGATATCATAATGGTGTGCCTTCCCCGAACCTACCTCGTCTGGGGTGATATCAATATCTCACACTCACGAGCTTGAGCCTCTCCTCTGAGATGCTCAACTCAGGCTGTGCACCGTAACTACTCCAGGATCTACGACGTCTGAAGGAGACAACAAGTCATAAAGGATGGTATGTACATTGTAGTAACCAAAACCAGTGAAAATCACTTTTAAACCATTTATGTCTCAAATGAATCAAAATACTGTTCAATTGGGTCTAAGCCCGAGACATAACATTCGTAACCCATTTCTCAAATACATAGAAATCAGTGTCCATAAAACCTTTCATTAATTCGAGTTATCCAACTGATCATACCAGATCATCATTCAAATCCATTTTAAGATACCAACTTTATTTCAAATCCCTGTTTAAAACAGTTCATAAACGACATGTAGAATCCAAATGATCATAAATGAATGATATTAAATTATTTCAACTCAAATCATAATAATAAAGCAGTTAAAACAGTTATGCATGCATTCAGTTCTAAAAAAAATAGTCCATTCACTCCTAGTCCTCGCTGCTCTAACGAACTGCGTTGTAACTGCACTGAAGCTAAACCAGTCTCCTGAGCTTGTCCAAAACATATCCAAAGATCACTAACGGATTCTACAAGTTGAAACATTAAACCCTCAAAAAGTCTGATATCGGGAACGCATCCCAACACGCTTCCCGAAGCTAAAACCTCTAAACGACTTAGCAAACGAACTCTGATAGACTTGAAACCACCACCATTGGATTGAGATCGTCCAAACCTTTTGAATAAGATCAATTTGACCTAAAAAAGGCCACATACCCCTACACGCCAGTCAAACTTCCGGTCAACGCTGGTCAAAAATCAATGCTGACGCGAGCAAAAGTCAACGCTGACGTTAGGGTCAACGGTCAAAGTCAACGGCCAAAGTCAACGGCTGGCGTCATCATGACATCATGCTAACAGGTCTAATACATGCCAAGTGTCACGCTTTAATTTGTCCACGTGTCTGGCCACACCTTTGACATCCTGACACGTGGCACCTCCACGTGTCCTACCATGTTAATGCTGACTAGACCTGACAACTACCACGTGGTAGCACCCGATTGGCCACGTGTCATAACATCTATAAGAGATGATGACGTCACTTACTGACGTTATCATCTTCTACCTCCAACTAGGTCGACTCGGTTCTCTGCAACAGGTCGATTCAACCCGCAACCCTACCCTACTCGTTCTTCCTCCTCCGACCACCAAAACGTGCCATCTTTGTTCCTATCAACTTGTACCCAACCCAGAACAAGCCTATGGACTCAAAAACACAAGAAAGGGTCTAGAAATTAACTTCCAACCTTGTGATTTTCTGGTTAGTTTCCAAACCTTCCCAAGGTCGATTCCAATAGCCTATGTCCATGAATTCGATCCCTACGAGTTCGTATAGTACCTAGGAATCACATTTGAACATTAGAAACGTCCAACAATCCCTAAATATCAATTTCAAAAATTTGAACCTTAAAACTCACCTCCTCGGTTTTCCTGCCACCATCCATGGTTGTCTACACCGTTAGTACCATCCTGCTCGTCTCCTCTCACTCTCTCACTTTCCCTTTTTTCTCCAGAAGCAAAGGATGAAGATTAGTGAAGGTGTGTGTAGGTTTTAGTTTTGGATTTCTTTGGGTTTTCGGGTAAACACAAACAAAGAGGATGAAAGTGAACAAATATCAGATCCAAGGTTATGGGTAAATGGGCCAATGGGTTGAGTGACACTTGTCACTCATCCATTGATCCACTCAGATATTGGGCCAACCCAGATCTGCCAAATGTCCACCTTTTTCGTAAAGCGTGAATAATTCCTGATTCCTTTCGTTAACCATAACTTTTTCGTCTGACGTCCGATTTCAACGTACTACTTGTCTACGAACTCGTGACGTCTCGATCTACGTAATGGGTCTCGATCATAGTCCAAAAAGTATAATGGGTCAAAAGTCAACAATTTTCCCTTTCTATGGGCAAAATAATCATTTCACAAATAATTTTTGAAATTGCAAATTAACGAAAGTTCAGGTTGTTACAATGCAGATAATAAGGCTAAAAAGCTTCACCCTTGTACTTCTTATATGTAATTTTCCTTTTAATGGAATGAAATGGAACCTTTTATGATGAACGTATATAATTCAATGTGATACTTAAATCTCTTGCCTTTAATTTTCCAATTTTGGTGTCGTGTCTTCACACAAGCATGCCCAATTTTGCTTGTAACCTTGTATCAAGACGTTCGTTGTACTGAGTCCTCAGTCCCTTTTAAGTTATATTTTTGCAAGGTTCTCTTTTGTCATAGTTCTCACTTCCATGTCTCACAGATCTCCTCAACCCATCTGCCGAACCTCCCTCGGTTCTATTGCAGACCACATTGTTCGTTCTTGTCGGATAGTAGAAGGCAACGCTGAAGAAATTTGTTCTTTGCAAAACCATATGTTTTGGCCAAAAAGATAGGTTGAAAGCCATGCACGAGAATTCCCATTCATTATCAACATCCAATTAGTATGTTTGGCAATTGGAATTGAAAAGTGACATAGAGAAGCTATCTCTCCAGCAACTGGAAGACGAACTTGTTGCTCTAAAGGTCAGGATTGTAAAGCACAAAAACATGATTGAGGATCAAAATCAATCCATTGGAACCATCCCTGACAAGTCCTTTCAAGATGGTTCCGACGATGGGTATATTTCTTGGGCAGTTGGTCGACCTATTTCTCCTGGTTGGGCTAAAGGAGGATCCATTTCCTCTTGCTCCGCAATTACTTTTGTTCCATCTTGACTTTGCCTTCTTGTTGTTTCATTTTTCCAGTTTTCAAGTAATCAATCCATTGAGTACTTTTACTTTATGAAGGTCTTATTTTGTGACTATTTCTGGAAAATATATTTATAGACCCAGTTGCCTTAGTTATGTGCTGTATGTAGGAATTATTGACTGTGGAAGTCTAGCACTAGGCATGATCTCTCCCACACTGCTGGAAGGATGAACTCTAGTTCGGAAAGTTGTTGGTCGTGACCATGGCAGGTTAATCGCTTTCGTCCTCCTCGACTAATCTAATGCTACCTATCTCGGGATTATAGAAACAAGCTTCAGCCACCATAGGATTGGCCATGAATGGTGACAGGACCCATCCCAATCCCCCTGGATTATCGTGGGATATGCCTGCTCCCATCTGACACTACGTGTCAGGCAAGGGTTAATTCCGCAACCCGATTGGGGTTCTCCAGAGTACGCCAGAATTTGTGGCGGCATGTGAGGTCTCTGCCTACATCCGCGATTAACCTGAAGGGTATCAAAAACACATAAGTTGTGAGTGGACAAAAATACACATGTTATAAAAACAATTTATCTCAAAAAGATAATTATACCATTCACAAAAAAAGCATATGCATGCATCATAAAACAGTATTTCAAATACTTTTCTCAAAAGCCAATCATATAGCTTTTAAAAAAAAAACACAGTGAAAAATATTTCTCAATCAAAACCATTTATTCAGTAGGGTCTCAGTCCAAAATATAAACACGTGGAATCGCATGTGGGATCGCATCCCGAATCATAAAACCAAGTGGAATCTCATCTTGTCACCATTAGTCACGATATCCATGAAACGCGTGTATATAAACTACGAACTGCTCCAATCCGTAGATGGTGCCCATCGGTCGACCATATCTAGATCGTCATGAACACATCATCGATCGATCTCATGATCATAAGAACCCCTGAGCCCGAGCCTCCTACGCCTACTCGTCAATAGGCTGTGCATCGTGATCTTTCCGAGTCCTCAGCGATCCGGAGGCAAGTGTTACCTCTTAGGTTCCTCCTCAGCCCATGATTCATTTCCACAAGTCTCAAAAAATCTCAATAGGGTCTACGCCCGGATATCATTTCATAAAATCAGTTTTCATAAAACCATCATTCGAAAATCAGTATTTAACAACATTTCATAATCCAGGATTCCTCCTCGAATCCTATCAATTCCACAACTGGGCTTCATGCGCGAAATATGTCCAGGATTCCTCCTCGAATCCTGTCAAATCCACAACTGGGTCTCATACCCGAACTATCTTTCGTAAATCTCATAACTAGGTCACAACCCTATTTATTTCACGTTTGAATTTACTCTAAGTCAAACCACAAATCAATTGGGTAATACGCTTGAAAGATATTTCTTAAATCCGAAAACCATTTCTCATTTTCAAAAAACTTTCCAAATCATCCTTGACTTCACGCCAAGTCAAGGTCTTTCGACTGAGACTCGGGCTTGAATCTCGATTTCATGCTTCTCTGTGAAATACTTTAAAACCATTACTCAAATCCTCGATTTCACGCTTCTCCGTGAAACCCTCAAAATTATATAAAACACATGCACATAAAATGCTTGGCCGAAGCCCAAATAGCGAATAAAATAGAAATCTCGAACTATGTGCAATAACGCATTTTCTACAGAAATGCCAACCAACTCACATTGAAATCAAATGCACTCATGGAAACTCAAATCATGTTCATAAAACATAACAGTTGCATCATATTCATAAAACAAAGGTCCACTCACAGACCGTCTAAGATGCGCCTCGATATTCACAGCGTAAACCACTCCGAAGCTAATCTATACTCTCCGGGACGTCCGAACCTGTCCAAATCATACCCAAAGGTCACTATCAACCTATACAAGTCTATATCATAAACCTTCACAAATCCTGGTACGGTCATCGTGTAACAACCCGTCCCGGAAGCCGGGATTAGTAGACTAATTAAGGTGTGATTAGTGAGGTTAATCGGTGCCCCTGGTTTGGGTAAAAACGTTGACTTTTAGTTCAGGTGGTCAACTGGGTGTTGACCAGTGACCAGGACGTAGTTTAGGACGTCACGGATCTATAGGCAGGTGGCACGTCCGATTCCGACATCCGAGGAGGAAGTTGTGATGTTCGGAAGGTTGAGGGCTTAACCGTAATTTGGGTAAATTAGGGGGAATAGTTGACTTTTTGTACGAATGAGTTTTGGTAGGTTGACCTAGCATGGTTAGATAGCTTTCGTCGTCCTGAGTTCGATGACAGGCGGTACGTATTCATCGGACTTACGAGGCGAGAGATATGGGTCTAGGAAGTTAGTGGCAAAACCGTAAAAAGGAATTAAAAGAAGGGTAATTTGGTCTTTCTGCACATTGGGATTTGTGCAGAAAGAAAGAAATGGACGGCTGGGATGGAGCCAGTTGGTGAGAGAGAGTGGGGGATGGTGACATGTGGCAAGTGTGTAGTGGGTTCTGGGGGGGTTCTCTGGTGTGTACGCGGTTCCATTATTTGGGGTGCAACCGTGTGTGCTCGTGTGTGTTCCTCGACACAGAGAGAAACAGAGGGAAGGAATTTAGAGGTTTGAAAGGTTGATCACGGGTGCTGGTGAGTTGGGAGTGTGTGTGAGTGTCCAGAGAGTGGAAGAGAGACGGTGAGAAGTTTGGGGGGTGAGGAAGTCGTGTGGTGGTGCGGTTGGGAGCCACGGGGAATTCAGAGAAAACAGAGAAGGCTGAGGGCTTGCAGTGGTGCGGTGGCCGTGTACGGTGCAAGGGAACTCGAGAGGAGGCTGAGGTTGCTCTGGGGACTCCAGGGAACGCGACGGCGAGTACGACGGTGACCAATTGCAGGTAATTCCTAAGTCCTGTGTTCGATACTCTGTTTTCCCGTCGAAGTTCAAAGTGAGAGTCGTGAGTCTAGAGGTCGAATCGATGAGTCTAGGGTGGTCTAGGTGACTCAGGGGAGACTTGGGTATCTCCTGGTGGTGATGTCGTGACGGGTGGTGCACAGTGGCGGCCGGCACGACGGAGTGCACTTGTGTGCTCTGTTTTAGCCGTGAGGTTCGAACGGCGAGTCGTGAAGCTGGGGAGTGAGTCGACGGTTCTGGTTAGATGGGTTAGGCTTAGAGAGGTCCAGGGAAGAGTTTGGTGTAGCCACCGTGAAGGGAGGTGAACTGGGTGGCCGGGAAGGAAAACAGGGGAAGTAGGCCGTCTGATTTCGAGCTTCAGTCGACGGTGTAGAGGCCGTGTCGAGGTGAACGGAGTACGGGAAGAGATAGGGCAGGTCTGGACGCAGCTGGGGGAGAAAAGAGAGGTTGAATTGATGGCCGGACGGCGGAGATCAGTTCTCGCCGGTTCAGCCTGCAGCGGCCGGTTCAACACAGTGAGTCGAGGTTGATGATGCTACTGTAGCTGGCGCGTGAGGGCCACGCGCAGCCACTTTGGGCGGCGCGTGGGGGTGCGTGCGGCGGCGATGGGGAAAACGGTCAACATGGTTTTTGGTCTAGGAGTTATGGTGAGTTCAATGGAGTTGGTTTCGAGTCAATCGGAAGTCGTTTGAGTTTAGTTCCGCGAGGGTGAAGGTTTAGGGTCCCGGGTTCTTACATTTAGGATTCGGGGAATTTTGAGGAAATTTAGGTGAATGTTCGTAGACGTGTTAGTGATGTGATTTGGTGATTGTTGACAGGATCAGGATTTCCCGAGGATGCCGAGGAACGTACAAGACGTTCAGGACGCGAGTAGGGCTCAGTACTGTGAGTGGACCCTTTCTCTAAACTCGAGCATGCATAACTGTTTTCTATAATTGTTTTATGGTTTTAATTATGATTTTATGTTTATCGGATATGCCTTGTTGATTTTACATAATTGTACGGTTTTTGAGAAAGTTCGGTTTTCAGCACGTTTTAAGAGAAAAATGTGATTTCTGAATAGGAGGTTATGGATTTGGGATTTCAGTGGATAAGTGGTTTAAATGTTTGTAAAGGGATTTCGAACTATGATTTGGTGATTAAAGTTTTCGGTTTTAGAATCGGATTTCGGAAAAGGAATTTGGTTTTAAAGTTGAAAAGTGGATTCCGGATTTGGGTTCGGAATGACGGTTCTGGATGCCGGAAGGGCACCGGACCAGTGATTTCGGATTCGGGTTTGGATGTGGATTGGTGAATGGTTTTCAAATGATTTTGGGATTGGATTTGCTGGATCTGGATATTGGGTTTAAAGACCCGAATATATGTGACGGGGGACCGGCCGGATTGGGTTTAAAGACCCGGATTGAGTTTAAAGACTCGGGAGTTTAAAGACTCGGATATATTGATTTCCCCCGTAGGCCTTGAGTTTAAAGACTCGGGAGTTTAAAGACTCGGATATGATTAAGGCCTGGATTGAGTTTAAAGACTCGGGAGTTTAAAGACTCGGATAGGTCCAGCAGGTTTGATCAGAAAATGATGATTTCATGTTCATGATTGATGATACAGTTTGAGAATTTCACATGCTCTGATTTTTCTAACTGTTTATAGTGTTTCTGTTTCTTATGAGGTTTTATTTAGTAACTGTTGGTTATGCATGTGGTTTTCAAAACGGAGGGTTAAAGTCGGTTTTCTGATAAATGGTTTTAGAACATTTCTTTCATTATGGTCCACTCACATTTTCTGTTTTAAACTGCCCTCCAGGTTGTGGAGCGAGCGCGGGGTCTTGACGTCGAGGCAGTGACCGAGGCATAGAAGTCACACGAGGGGTCCCGGAGTAGTTTAAAGTCTTCCGTGTGCGTGTAATTTATTTTTAGTTCCTTGTATTTTAGTACTATGCTCTGTACATGATAACTTTGGGAGCTTTTGTTTAAGTACTCCTGCGTCTGACTGGGTTTGAGTGAGTTTTTACTTGGGTGTTGTGTCGGGGAGTCAGACGGGAGCGGAATTTACCTCGGGTTTCGGGGTGAAACCGGGGTGGGTCCTGACACATCCTGTCCCGAACATGTTTCTGGAGGAGAAAAATCTTCATTTGACCTATCAAACGATCTCCGATCGACCTGAAACCACAACTATTGGATTCAGATCGTCAAAACCTTTTAAATAGGACCAATCTCACCTTGAAATTCATGCCCACATGCCCCTACGTGCGGGTCAAAGTTTCTGTGAAAGATGACGTCAGCAAATGTCAACGTTGATGTCACGGTCAACGCTGACATCAGCCTGACACGTGCTATGTGTCAACCCCTGATTGGTCCATGTGTTTGACATCTGACATGTTAATTGGACCTGATAGCATGCCACGTGTTGACCCCTGGTTAAGCCCAACTTCGAATTTTGACCCATTTGAACAGCTTCGAGTTTACCTGTTTTGAAACTCCTCCGCCGTGCTCAGTCCATCTATGTCGTCACTCAGCCGTCCTTCCACTCTCACTATCTCAGATGAAGCACAGAAGATGATGGTAGCCCTAATCGGTTTTTCGGTTTGGTTCGGTTTTTCCTCAAAAAACCGACTAAAATCGAAACTGAAATATTCAGTTCGATTCGGTTTTAGGTAAAACCGGTTTTTTTCAGTTCAAATCGTGGCGAACCAGTTCAGTTTTCTTTAAAAACCAGTTTTTTTGTACTTTTATATAATAATCAATATTTATTACCTAATTAATGTCCATTATAACCTAATTAATATCCATTATAACCTAATTAATGTTTATTACAACTAATCAATATCCATTACAACTAATCAATGTCCATTACAAATAACAAAATTATCAAGACATCAAAATCCAACAACACCTGAAAAACAAGTTGATTTGTTCCACTAGCACCTCATATTCGTCCCAGAGACTAGCTATCTAATCTTGGTAATAATCCATGACAGACCAGCTTCTAAATGCTTAACTACTCTGGTACCAGTAGCCAACTCCTTATGAGGCTTTTTTATTATTCTCACATCATTAGCTAGAGCCTTGACGAAATCATCTTCATCAAAAACATCTGAGAAGTTGCTGTGTAACAAAGAAATTAAACAGTTCCATCAAAAACGTAAAAACCAAGAAATAAAAGAAATAATGACTCGGAAAGTAAAACAAACCACATCACTACCTAGTGTCTTTCCAAAATGAACTTTTATCAAGGTTGGAAATCACAAGAGTGGCATTAATGAAACGGGCTACAGCTACCATGTCACAAATCTGTAATTCAAGAAAGACGCATTCAAGATCCATGAGCAGTCGGATAAAGATGTTCATCAACTAATGGATGATTATCATAAAATATGCATAGGTACAGAACCAAACAAAGCTTTCTTTGGTGTCTAGCATCGTAGAACAAACCAATTAGGTAGGTCAATAGATAGATTAATAGCAGTTTCATGTGGTTAGTACATATCTAATGGTCAAAATTGGGTTATTCAAGGTTTTTCCACTTAAATCATACAGAATTTATAATCCTACATAGGTAAGAACATAACCTCATAAAGGTCTGCACTGGATCAACCAAATCAAAAGTGAATGCACATGTACTTCATCTTATTTTTGGTACATACACTTAAAGAAACCTCTCTACACTGTAACAACCAATAAACTGATGCAACTAGACTATTTTTTTTTATTAAAAACAATGAAACACAGCCATAGCTTAAGTTCCCTATAAGTAGGCAGAAAGAAAGAAGAAGAAGAAAGGCTTATCCCATTGCTTATGGTGGAATAAATGATTCTTGGGAACCCATATGTGACAGATAAGAGGGGTATTGTTATTTCTATGTTGCTTTCTTCAACGATATAAAAGAACTTTTGGTAAACAAATTCCAACATAAAATTTTGGACAAAATCAACATAATTTCCTTAAAGAGAGACTTTAAGAAAGGAGCATGTTACCGACCCCGGTGCGCATCTGGTTGAACCCACCATTTGTATGTACTAGAAGATAACCCTGTGAGTCTGTAGGAGCTGAAGCAGCAACAGTAAAACTGAAATTAGGAACACTGAAAAAATGTCATAATTACAGAATAAAACTGAATTGGTGACCTTGCCTGTGTAATTGGCACTTGTCTCTACACATGGCAAAAAAATCGTGATTTGGTGGAGGCTTCCATAGCTTGTCAGCTTCCACAATCTCACTTGAACCATCCAACTGTCAAGTCTAAATGAGTGAAAACATGAAAGATGCATAACTCTTTCACATTTATATATGTATCTAAATCTATAAGACTCCGCACCTAATAGACAGGATGTAGAGTTTTCATTTTTTATCTTTTCTTTTCTCCACCAAATAAAATGAGCATCAACAGATTAAGTCTTTGTTTCTTAGTCCTTGAATCCTATTGACATAAACCTTGTTGAGATTACAAAAATTCTTATTCTTTGTCAATTCATATATGTCACAATTATCATCAATAAACAATAAATCACCCATCATAAAAAAAAAATATCAGAAGAGAACCTTGCGAGAAGGTAGAGGTGTTTTCCATAGATGAGGTGGTGAGAGCTCCAACATCCATCTCTGCTCGGCGCTCAACTTCTGGCATTTAATATCGTGCTGCTACAAAATCAGTAACCACAAATAATATAAACAAATTCAGATTAACCCACAAAATGTTTATGGAAAACAAATTCTAAAACGAAAAAAAAAGAGTCTTTTTTTCATATCAAGAACCCAAAAACACTATTAAAAGAAGCTTCCACTATGGGAAGGCCCAAATCAACACCAGATCGTGAGCCAAAACCAATCCAACAACGTCCAAAGAGATGGCGGTGAGGTGAACAGCAGAGTTGAGAGTACCTTTGAGGGCTCATCTATAGAAGATCTGAACCCTCTCCTTCTAAGTTGCTCGACGAGCTAGGTGGTTTCAGACTTTCGGGATCGAGAGTGAGTGCATACTCAATCTGATCTTCGAGTTGTTCCAGGATCCCAACAGAAGCAAGAACAGCAGAGAGAAAATGATGGAGAAATGAATCGATCTTCGATATGTGGTGCGGCGATGAAGATGAGATAGAGGGAAGAGGGTTTTTGGCTTTTGTTACTCTAGTTGAGAGTTGAGACGGGAGAGGCATAATGAAAGGAAGGAGAGAAGAAAGTAGATGTGATGATATAAAATTAAATTAGGGTTAGTCAGCAATAGATCAAAATGACGTAGTTTCATTTTAGGGTTAGTAATTTTGTTCGGTTTAGTTTGATTCGGTTATTATACTCTAATTCAGTTCAGTTCGGTTCGGGTTTTAGTCACCAAAACCAAAACTGAACTGATTTTAGTTCGGTTCGGTCTAGTTTTTTAGTTCAATTACGGTTTTATTTCGGTTCAATTTTTTTAAGGTACGGTGCGGTTCGATTCGATAATTCGGTCGGTTTTTTTGAATCAATTAATAGGGCTAGATGATGGTATACTGATGATGGGGGTGGGTTTGGTGTTTGTGGGTTTCGGGTGCTATGGATGGATGAAACAGGGGATGGGAATAGGGTGTGCTTGTATGTAAGGGAATGATCATTATGTATATAAAAAAAATTAATTTCAAATTTTTCTAGTCTTAACTTTGTGATAGTGTAAATATATACTTGTACTTAAATCTTGTGCATAATCATTATGTTAGTGTGAATATCCTTAGTTGTGAATATCATTACTTGTGCATAAAATCATACTTGTATAAATTGTTCATATGTAAATTGTCATGTTATACCTGTAAATTGTGCATAAAAACATACTTGTAAATAGTTCTTGCATTCGTGTATTAGTCTCGGCTATATGTAGATCACTCATGCTTCGAAGTTTAGAATTTGATCTTTAATGGAATAGGTGAAGTCTCGTTTGTTAACTCTCACCTGCGGTGATTGTTAACACTTGTGATATCTTAATTCCTCTGGAGTAAGAAATTTTCAAGGGTGATGTCTAGGACAAGAGACGGTACTCATAACGGGTTTTGGGTCTAAGAAAGAGACATCAATGGAGTTTAAGTCTCGGGATGTCATGAAATTAGCCCTGCCTCTTATGTTTATTCTTTATAACCTGGTCACCTTTGAACTTGCCCAAACAGTTGAATAAATCTAAGATATTTACTTGGGCCGCACAGATGTAGAAGTCTCCATCTAAACTTTGAAGTTGTGTGAACCATATATATCTTTGACTTCCCCTGACATGTAAATATTGTTTATATCTTTTTACATTTGTTTATATCTTAACTTACATTACTTGTCATGACAACTTTAACTTGCATCTTTAGTTAAACTAACTTGCATTGCATCTTTATTTAAACTTGCATTTCTAACTTACATCTTTAACTTGCATTTTTAACTTAACTTGTATATTTAGTTTAACTTGCATTGTATCTTTAATCTAACTTGCATCTCTAACTCAAATTGCATCCCTAACTTAAATATGCATATTTAACTTGTATTCTTGACAAACTTGCATCTTTGACTAACTAACTTGCATCTTTGTCTCGGCTAGATGGACGTTAAACTTCAAACGCTTGTTGGAAGGTAAACCAATGTGTTCCCGGGATGTGAAGGAGTCATCAACGCAGATTTGCTATCTTTCTACCCTTCATTCTCCCTTATTTTGTTTATGTATTGTTTTCTTACTTTATTTTTGTAAATCATCTTCCTTACTTCGATTCTATGTTCAATTACTTCTTATTTTCCTACATTGAGGATAATGTAGAATTAAGTGTGGGGGAATGGTTTACAATTTTAATTGTACAATAAAATTGTGTTATACAAATTATTCAAAACAAAATCAAAAATTTATTCAAAAAAATTAAAAAAAATTAATAATTTGTTTTTATTGCTTTTTGAGTCTTTTTGTTTTAATTTAGTGTTTTTATAAGTCTTAAGTCTTTTTGTTATGGATATAAAGATGATCACTACAACTTGAATTTGTTTGTTAATACTTTGTGATTAAGTGTTATAACTTGTAGATAATGCATGTAAATTGGTACATAAACGAGCATGATAAGATAAGTATGAATCATTTGAACCTTATGTGAGCTTTATAACTTTATATACATCTTTGATGGGTGATTCATAAGTTCTTTGTTTAAATTGATATACATATGCCTCATAACTACTTGTCATAGTTTTTAATGAACTCTAGAGTACTATAACTTATTCTATGTGATTTTCAAAGCTTTTAAGTCAATAAACTCTCTGATTTTGGATATGTTTAAGGCATTAGGGTTAACACCACAAATTCAAACATCCATGTTCCCTATTTGTGCGCACAAGTTGCGACCCCCTTAGTTTTAACCATTTTGAGCCCACATTAAGCCTTTCTTCTATCACCATGATTATCTAAACACTTGAGCCTAGTATAGACATTCTTTATCCTTGTTCCAAGGACTCGATTGAAGACATGAAGATGGTGTCAAGAGAAATTGATGATATTTTTAAGACTTTTATGTGTATTATATGAATTTACTTACTTAAACTTTGTTATCTTACTCAAACTTTGTTGATATATGAAAAGGAAAAAAAATCAAAAACAAAAACAAAATTGAGTCTCTATGAAGGTAATAAGGTTTGTTTATGTAATGTTTGAGTTAAGTCTTTTACATTTGTAAATCCGACACAAAGAATTATTGTGAGGCCCAACATGTTGAAATTTGGCCTATGTTCGAAGGGATGAATTCTTGACATCATTGCACTAAGGATGGGAAGTTATGATACGTTTTGGGAGTCTATGGAGTCTTCAAACGAATTTGAGCACCACTTATCCTATACATTCCTTACCTCTAAACTTAGCCTCATTACAACCTTTGTAAAGACCTTATGATCCTTAAGATGGTAAATTTTGATTAGTTGAGTCAATAACTTGAGTAAGCTTATGGTTTTGGTTCATTTGTGCAAGTATGTTTTGTTTTTAACTTGAGGTGATCACTTGAATAAGAACAATGTGTGATCAACATTGCTTTGCTTATACCCAAAACTCTTCATGGACTTGGTGAATCTACCAAACCATGCCCTAGGCGCTTGTTTCAACCCGTATAAGTACTTCCTTAGTTTACACACCTTTGTTGTATTTATAGTATCTCCCTTGCAACCAAGAGAAAGATCCATATACACCTCTTCATCCAACTCACTATGTAGAATACATTTTTCACGTCAAACGGTTGTAGTGACCAATCCAAATTAGCTGATGGGGTTAACAAAACATGTACCGTGTTAATCTTCGCGACAGAAGCAAACGTCTCATGCTAATCAACTCCATATGTCTACGTGTACCCCTTAGCAACCAGCCTTGCTTTAAATCGCGCAATCGAGCCATCAACCTTGTACTTAACCGTATATCTCCAATGACACCCAACAGGTTTCTTTCTCTCGGGTAGATCTACAACCTCCCATGTTTTATTCTTTTGTAGTGCCTTTATCTCTTTATTCATAGCCTTTTTCCACCTAGGATCCTGCAAAGAATCTTGCACACTACTAGGAACAGATACAATAGATAAGTGATTTGAAAAGACACACATGACTTTAACAACCTATGGGTAGACACATAGTTACTTATGGGGTACTTTACTCGAGAATTAGGATCAGGCTCATATTGAGTTTTAGGGACACCCCTATTGACTCAATTTAGGAGTTGCCTACATGTAGCTGTAGAAGGTACCTGAGGTTCAGACGTTGTAACGACCCGTCCCGAATATCGGGATTTAATAATATTTAATTGTGATTTACTAATCTGGGATTAGTTGGGCGATTTCGGACGAATTGTGCAAAATGACCGTTTTGCCCCTGGGTGTGGGCAAAACGTTGACTTTTATTTCGGATGGTCAAATGGACTTTGACCGATGACCGTGACGTAGTTCGGGACGTCACGAGTTCATAGACAGGTGGCACGTTCGATTCCGACGTTCGTGGTGAAAGTTATGATGTACGGAAGTCCAGGGGCATTTTCGTAATTTGGACGATATAAGGGGAAATGTTGACTTTTTGACCGGGATGTCCGATGGCCGAGGGCCAAGGACCGTTACGTAGGTTTCGTCGATGCGAATCCAACGACAGGCGGCACGCCGAAATCGGAGATTCGACGACGAAGTTATGGGTCACGGAAGTTTGGTTTCGTTATGCACGCATTACGAGGCGTGGACACGTGGCGTTTTCTGATTGGCCTGGAATTCTGAGTGGGACACGTGGACCACTAATCTTTAATTATTGGGATCAGATCTGGATTGGTCAGATTGATTAAATTATTGGATTTTAATAATATAAAGAATTTCCCACTTATTTTTCATCTTTTGATCTGGGCCCTTCATCTATATTACTGTTGCACATCCCCACCGTCCATTTCCTTATTCAGCTGATACCTCCCTTCCTTATTGTTCATTCTTCCTCTGCCCGTGAAGAACTCAAACACACACTCACACAGCCCATCTCCTTTGTGCGTGGGAGTGAGACCAGCTGCTGGTATGGACGGAAGGACGACGGTGGTGAGCTGGGAGACGGCGGGAGCCGGCGGAGATGACGGCGGAAGGAAAAACAGGGGATCCGAAACTCAGAGTTTTGGATGTCGATGGAGACCGGTGTTTTGACCGTGCTGGAGGGGTGGACGGAGTTCTGGGATCGAACTGGGCATTTCGGTGGCCACGATGGTGACCACGGCGGCGAAGGGAGCCTAAACCCGTGAGTTCGATTCTCGGGTCAAAAATGGCAGGATGAGTTTTACTGTCTTTCGTTCGATCTAGTAAACGGGAGGATGACTCAGGGGATGAGACGAGTCTAGTGGGACCGTTTTCATCGAGAATGGTGGTCGGAGCTGAGTGCAGTCGACGGTGGGTTGGCCGTGAGCTTCTCGATCGAAGAGGTAAGGATTTTGACGTTGTTCCTTGTGTTTGTTTCCATAGAACTCCTAGTTTAACTCAGACGGTCATGTAGGTGAAAACCCCGTCCAAAATGATCCAGTATCGACGGAGAACCGATCGGGTTGGCCCGCGGGTCACGGCGACCCGTTTACCAGTCGTTCGGGTTGAACGACGGTGAACAGTACCCGGCGCGTGGGTTTCACGCGCAGGGAGTTCAACCGGCGCGTGGGGGCGCGTGTGAGGTAATTCTGGGAAACTTCCAACATGACTTTTATCCTATACATTGTAACGAACATTTTGGGATTGGTTTCGTGTCGATCGGACACCGTCTCGATATTGTTCGGGATGTCCGAAGGTTTTAAATCCAGTTTAAAAATACTTAAAAATTCGGGAAAATTACGGGACTTGAATAGGATGTTAATGATGAGGTTAGTGATCCTCTAAATTGATTTGAACAGGATTGGGAGTCCCGGTGATAGTGAGGTGGCCCGGGAAGGCCTATGGCACGCGTATCGAGGCGCTCGGTTAAACGGTCTGTGAGTGGACATTGGTTTCATAAATTCGATGCATGCATAACTGTTTTATGATTGTTATAATTATGATTAAATGATTTACTTTGGATATCGGTGAATTTAAAATGATTTCACGCATTTCGAGGTGAATTACGTATTTGCACGTAAACCGAGATTTTCTGGATTTTCACCGATTTCCATAAATGTGGTTGGATATGATTTCATGAAACGGTTACGAACTTGAATAATGTAAAATCGGGCCAGGGGCCCAGTTGAACTATGAAATCGGGCCAGGGGCCCAGTTAACATGTGGATCGGGCCAGGGGCCCAGTTAACTTGTGAAATCGGGCCAGGGGCCCAGTTGATTTCTACATGTGATTGCGGGTCGGGGACCCTAAAATGGAATTGAATAAATGTTTTCTGGTTTACATTTTATATATGTTCACATGCTGGAATCTATAAATGGTTTTGATGATATTTCGGTTATGGCACGTTTCACGGTATTTGGGCATGAGACCCGTTTGATGAAACGTAACGAATGGTTCGGATTTTATCTATGTATACCTATGTGTTTTGCATGTGGATATCTATAAAATGTATTTGGTACTGCACTGTATAGATCCTTCCATATTATATTGTCTCCTCCGGATGAGGTACCCCGGAGAGGTCACGGACGTCTAGTACGTCCAGCGTCTATGACGCTAAGCATCGGGGATGCTGTACCCGAACGGGGTTCGGGGATTGAACTCGGAAATTGAGACCCGAGTGGCACGCGTAGCCTTGTGATTGTGACCTTATTGACGTCAGGGACGTCAGACATCAGGGATGTCGGATTGGAGTGTATAGTGCAGTGGCTAAAATAATGGTTATGGTTTATATGCCTTATGGTTCATATTACTGGATTTATGAAATAACTCTTGGGTTACTTTTGGAAATTGAAACTATGCTTTGGTTTCCGGGCTAAGGCCCTATTGGTTATTTCTAAATAAATATGGGATTATTGGTTTTGGTGCATGCATATGATTTTAATGAGGGGCATAAATGTCTTATAAATGTTTTAAACAGACTTGTTTATTTTCGTCCACTCACAGCTTTGTTTTCAATGCCCTTCAGGTTGATTCCGGATACGACTGCAGCAGAGACTTGAGCATCGCACACCTCCTCCATCGATCCTTACGCACTCTGGAAGCCCGTTTGGGCAATGGCAATCGGTTATCCCTTGTCTGGCGCCTCTTGTCAGACGGGAGCACGTCACATTCCATGGTAATCCCGGGGGGATTGGGATGGGTCGTGTCAGACGTAGCCAAAGAAGACAATTTCTCTTGTGATGCAGGTGGCATAGGTGTTAGAATAGAAGATGCAATGGTTGCTGGTGGTAACACAATAGGCTCTAGTTAATGCATTGGAAGAGGTTCATGTACTTGACTTGGTGAGCCAGCTTGTGAATCATCACCACTATACTCCAATAATCTACCACTTAGATCCAATGGATTCACAACCAATGGTGCATATGTAAGACTCTGTACTTCATATAAACTCTTCCCTTGAAGTGGAGACTCCGAAGTAGGGAAGAATGTAACGTCCTCGTGAAAGGTCACATTCAGTGTAACATAGAGTTTATGAGAGGACAGATAATAACATCAATATCCTTTCTGGTTCTGAGCATACCCAATAAAGATACACTTCTCTACATGTGACTCCAATTTGTTGCATATCTGTTTGGGTAAATGAACAAACGCCACACAGCCAAACACTCGTGGTTCAAGGTTAGGAACTGATGGTGGAGTGAAAGCACCAGATAACGTTTGGAAAGGCATATGAAACTAGAGGACCCGAGATGAGACCGTATTGATTAGATAAACGATAGCGAAAATAACTTCTCCCTAATAAGTCAAAGGAAGTTGAGCCTCAAGAATAGAGGCATGAACCACCTTCAGAGGGTGACGATTCTTACGTTCAGCAACTCCATTATGTTCTGGTGTATAAGGGCACATTGTCTGATGAGTTATATCATGCTATGACAAGTACGCTCTAAGCTTATAACTAACAAACTCGCCACCATTATATGTACAAAGGACACGAATGAAGGATCGAAATTTTGTAAGCAGCATTTTATGAAATTTCTGAAATAGGGTAGTCACTTCACTTTTAGTTTTCATAAGACACAACCACGTCATTTGAGTACAATCATCAATAAAGGTCACAAACCATCGTGAACCACTTAATGAATAAACTTTATAGGGTCCCCACACATCGGAATGAATAATCATAAATGGAACAAAACTTTTATTAAAGTTGATAGGGAAAGGAATACGATGGCTTTTAGCAATTTCACAAATGTCACATGTAAACTCGGGCATATTACTAGTAGAAAACGACTTCCGAAGATACCGAAAGGAGGTGTGACCTAAATGTCAATGCCACAACCAAATAGCTGAACTCTTGGACCGAGTAACTGATTTAGTAACCCCAAACTCTTGCATTAAATTCTTTGAACTCCCTGGTGACAAATCCAAGTAGTATATTTTCTCATGCCTAGTACCAAATCCAATTGTCTTCCTTCTCTGCATGTCCTTAAAAACACAATAATGAGGCCAAAAAATTACTACACAACATAAAGAATGGGTAATTTGGGCAACAAATAACATGTTATAGCTAAGAGAAGGAACAACTAAAATGGAGTGTAGGTCAAGGGTCTTATTTAAAGTAATTGTGCCTTCTCCTAGAACATGTGATGGTGTACTGTTGGCTATAGACACAATGGGTGGTTTAGAGGGTTTCAAAAAACTTAGTTGATTAGGGTCAAACGTCATGTGATCAATGGCACATGAATCAATAATCCATGTATTTTTACAAATAAGTGCAAAGACACTAAGGCACATAACGACATTACCTGAGGTTCCAATTAGAGCGGAAGCTTGATCTGGCTCTTTAGATGTTTTAGTTACATCATTAGTGGAGTTGCACGCCTTTGGGACTGGTTTGGTCCACCAATCTGGGTAACCAATAAGGTCAAAACATCGAGATTTTGTGTGTCCTGCTTCTCCACAATGATCACACCGAAATTGAGAATGACGATCAGAACTGTCAGGACCCGACCCTCCTCTGTCAGGTCCCGACTCATCTAGCACGATATTGTCCGCTTTGGGCCTCCTTGTCCTTGCCCTCACGGTTTTGTTTTTGGGAGCTCACGGTGCAACTTCCTAGGGGGTCACCCATCATGGAATTCACCAGCCTCAACTCGTTTAACTTTGGGGTTCCAATCCCCCCCAAAGCCACTGAGCTCCCAAAAGGCCTCATGCTAGATAGGTGTGTGCCTACACCTTTAAGGCACACCACCATTCCCTTCCCAGACCATTCCCCCCTCGCAGGAATATGGGATTGTTCACCGTTCCCTCCAGGACACGGGTCTTACAATCCACCCCCCTTAGGGCCCAGCGTCCTCACTGGCACACTTCCCGGTTGGGGACTGGCTCTGATACCATTCTGTCAGGACCCGACCCTCCTTTGTCAGGTCCCGACTCATCTAGCACGATATTGTCCGCTTTGGGTCTCGCCCTCACGGTTTTGTTTTCGGGAGCTCACGGTGCAACTTCCCAGGGGGTCACCCATCATGGAATTGCACCAGCCTCAACTCGCTTAACTTTGGGGTTCCAATCCCCCCCAAAGCCACTGAGCTCCCAAAAGGCCTCATGCTAGATAGGTGTGTGCCTACACCTTTAAGGCACACCACCATTCCCTTTCCAGACCATTCCCCCCTCGCAGGAATATGGGATTGTTCACCGTTCCCTCCAGGACACGGGTCTTACAAGAACCAGCTTGGTTGGAAGAATAGCTGGTATGGCACGAACACTCAGTGACAGAACTCATCCCAATTGATAGGTCTTTAAATAAGTATTATTTTATATTATTATATACCCTTTATACTTGACTTTTAATATTAAAATAATAAAAAACTGGATAAAATAATTCTTTTTTTTTTTTGAAATTTGCAGAAATAAATAAAGCTTGGAATTTTGAGTATTTTGGCGAAAGAAACATCCCAATCGGAGTTTTAACGAAGAAGATATGATTGAAACAAGGGAGGCCACTGAAATTATCAAGCTAATTCGGTAGGGGGCTACCGATTCATATCAGCCCAAGAACCCCAGCCCAAAAGTCGAGGGTCTAGTCCAGAATTTGTAAACCCGGCCCAAATCCGTATGTTCCAACCCAGAAACCCAGTTACGCGGCCCAATCTCTTCGCCAGCCTAATGGAAACCTTCGATGAGCGGTAGCCAAACTTTCCATCATCCTGCCAGAGCGCTTGTACTGAATCCAACTTCTAATGTGTCGCGTCTCGCGCGAAGCCCACTCCTCCATCTCAGCATGCGTATGTCGATCGCCATGCCCCTATTAGCGTGTCAGGCGCTGAATTCCCTTCATCCTGTCAGCCAGCCCATGCCGAAGTACCAATTCAATCCCAACTGCAGTCTGTCGAGTCCACCTGTTCCCAGCTCAGCTGCTCTCTGCCGAAAATCAAACTGCTCCAACCTGCTCCTTTCTACAGCAATCGGCTCCAATTGTGCAGGCTTTCTAGCACTAAATCAATCATAATTATCATCATTTATCATCATTGTTCATTATTTTATTTTTATCTTTTATTTTTGTTTTTTTATTTGAATTGTTTGCACTCCCTCTATAAATAGGGAGGCCATTTCATTTGTTGGAGGTCCCCATTTTAGTCCCCAATTTGTCCCTTTTTCTTCTAGTTTTAGTCCCTATTGTTTCCCATTTCTTCCCTTTTCTTAGTTCATTTAGTTTAGTTCTTTTTTTCTCTATTTTGAGAGACATTTTTGGAGACCATTTTAGTTTCTTGTAGATTCTTAAATTTCTTCTACGTTTTGTTTATAATTTTGTTCTTAATTTATGTTCCTTTTATTTTATTTCTTAATTTCATTTATTCTTTACTTTTTTTATGAAATACTTAGGTCGAGTAATTCTAAGGCAATTCAAGAGTTTTTAAGACCGAATTCCTCGTATTTCTTCTTCCATCTTCACATGTTTCGATGATTCTTGTGAAAACCCATCTTTTTCTACTTAAATTCTTGTTATTGTTATTGGTTTTACTTATAATTCAATATATATGTTGGTATTTTCTTTTTAACATTTGTAAGTAAGAATGCAATTTCCATGTGTTTTACTTTTAAATTTCTTTTACTTCATATGTTTTAGTGCTTAAATTTCAATTCAACACTAAATGTTGATCCGATGTTCGGGGTATTTAGAATAGAATTGAAGAGATTTAATATTTGACCGTTGTTCGGCGCATTAAATCACAAACTTAAGATGGAGCATATTGTAAGTAATAATCCGTTATTCGGTGCATTTATAATATGAAAAATGTATACATGTAATTGAGATGCTGAAGGTATGATTTCGTGATTGGTTCAATATGAGCATAATGTTAGAGTGTTGGTAAAAATTGTATTTGAAAAAAGTCCACTTGTAGAAAGGTTAAAGTAAGAATAGAATTAAGTTCATAATTGTTTTACTTATTTTCTTTATTTTAAGATTACAATCTTTCAAAACCCCTCATTTTATTCTTTTATTCTTTTATTCATTAATTCTTTTATTTTTTATTTTTTAATTTTTTTAATTTTTTAATTATTTGATTCTTTAATTCATTTAATTCTTTAATTCTTTAATTCTTTTATGTATTAATTCATTTATTCATTCATTCTTTTATTCATTAATTCATTTATTCTTTAATTCATTAATTTTTTTATTCATTAATTCTTTTATTCATTTATTATTCATTATTCTTTTCTCACTAACATATTATTATTGTTCTCTAATTTCTCCAGTTAAGAACGATCCCTATTTACCAATACTACATCTACACAAAAAGGGTTTAAATTGCATAATACTCAAATTACGTGTTTAATTTAATGCATAATTTGAGCGTTATCATCTGTCCATGTGCATTTGACTTTCCGAGTCAAAAGTCAACATTTTACCCTCGCTTAGGGGAAAAATCGTCTTTTTACCCTTAACGCCCTACAATCCTCGAAAAATCCCTATTTAGTCTCATTAATCCTCACTAAATTCCTAATTAATATCGTCAATTTGGGACGGGTCGTTATCATCTACCCTTGAAATTCAAATTAACTTAATTCCACATCCTAGTTGCGGCAATCCATACCTCCAGCCCAAGGCTCTCTCGTGTCCACAATCCTCACATCCACCTCCGTCCACAATACTCAACCATAACCTGTAACACCCCGGACGTTCTGAAAATGTAATATTGTAAAATATTGAATAAAATGACGTTTTTACCCTATGATTTATGTGGCCAATTTTTTGACCTTTTGATTGGGAGGTCGAACGGACGTGGAGTGATGACCATGACGTAGTTCGGGACGTCACGAGTTCATAGACAGGTGGCACGTTCGATTTGGACGATCAGGGTGAAAGTTATGATGTTCGGAAGTTCAGGGGCATTACCGTAATTGGGCGTTGTTATGGGGAAAAGTTGACTTTTTGTTTGACAATTGATATGAATTTGACTCGAAGACCGTTATGTTCGTCTCGACGCCCTGAGTACAACGACAGGCGGCACGCTTGAAACGGACATCGGATGACCGAGTTATGGGTCACGGAAGTTGGAGGGCAATTTGGTAATTATTGCACAGAGGGGCATCTTGGTCATTTTCACGGCGGTTACTGTAGCACCACCGTGAAAAACAGAGTGCAGCCGTGGAGCTTTGTGCGTGCAATTGTTTATGGCTAAGTGGACTGGTGAGTGGGGTTAGTTTATGAATTTTGAGATTGTGGGAAGCATCCCTGCGTGTCTGGGCAGAGACTGAGTGCACGGGCTGGGTTAAATAATGGCTATGGCTTCTGTGTGCGTGGGAGACATTTTCAGAAATCTCAGTTGGTCTCCCACGGGTTGCTGGCCGTTTGAATCGATCGACAGAGTAAAGGAGTGAGGAGAGGACTCAGTTGGGTCATTTGGTTCAGTTTAGGAGCTGAGTTGAGAGGAAACCGTGAGTGAAACCGTGAAGAACCATTTTCGGGTTTTTGGGGGGAAAGCTCTGAATTCGACTACGGGTTGAGAGACAAACCTAAACACATTGAAGGACTTCTGGGAGTGAAAGCATCATGTTGGTGCAAGTTTTGGGTGAGGACGACCACTGTTGGCCCTAGAACCCAAGTCACTGCACAGGGAGGAACCAGTTGGAGGGAAAAGTCCCATTCAATTTCTGGAGCCTGTTGATCGAAACCAAAGGCCGTGTTAGACTTCTGGGGTCACTTCGTGCACAACCGTGCAAGAATTGAAGGAGGAGGAGGACAGTTTGGCCGGGAACCTGAGTCTCAATTTCAGGGGAAAACCAGTGCTGAGGACGACGACTTCCAGGTAACGGGGAGCTAAATTGATTGTACCAGTGTGTTCGTATAAGTTTCCTTAAGCTACTGGTGAAATTAATTTGAGTATGGGGTCAGTTTGGGTAAGTTTCAGAGGTCGACTTGTTCGACTGTGTGAGCTTGAGATGGGTCGATTTAGTATAAGTCGAGGTTAACCAATGATGCAGACCTAAAATAAATGGGCTAGAGAAGATAATAGGATTGAAAACGGGAAGAATTGATTGAGAATTGAGGGCTAACTGATCGGGTTGAGTCGCGGGTATCAGACCCATTTAGCAGGCTGTTCGGGTAAGGGAGAAGACACTGTAGCTTGGCGCGTGGCCTTCACGTGCAGCCACTTTGGACGGCGCGTGACGGCGCGTGTGACGTCAACTCCGATCACGGTAAACATGAGAAATAATCCTTTCAGTCTAATTAACAATTTCCCTTTTGGATTCGAGTTGTTCGGGAGTCGTTCGGGATAAGCTCGGGAGCCCGGAAGTTTAGGTCCTTAAGGTTTATTTTGCCGAAAAATCCGGGAAATTAGGGAAAAATCTTACGAGATATTTGAGGATGTTTGTAACCCTTCTTGTACATTTTTACAGGCCCGGACACTTCCGAAGCTACGGAGGAGCGCGCGGGACGCGATTGACGCGTCCTAAAACCGTGAGTGGACTTTTTGATTTCCTAAATTGGGCATGCATGACTATTTTGCTTATTTATCTCATGGTTTTACATATGATTTTATGATGGTGATATGTTATATCGGTTTTACGTGTTTTCACGTTTTTCGAGATATTTACCGTATTTCACGCATTTCGAGGTTACGATTTTCGCTTATGCATGCGTGATGATTTTGATAAAGTACCTGGATGTGAATATGCATGTTTCGGATTTATGATGTTTGATCACATTGTGAAGTAATTTCTGAAAATTGCATGTGTTGGAATTTGCATGTGAATTCGGACATGAGTTCTGTTACGATGAGAAATGTTTTTGGAATAATGTTGGAAAAAGATTTGTGATGAATCCTGATTTATTATGTTTAAAAACGGTTTTGGGTTTAAAGACCCGGTTAATGGTTGGACCTGGTTTTGGGTTTAAAGACCCGGTTATTTAATGACGGGGGCGGGCCCGAAAATTGGGTTTAAAGACCCGAATTGAGTTTAAAGACTCGTGAGTTTAAAGACTCGATTATTATGATACCCCCCGAAGCCTATTAATCTTGTTTTGAGTTTAAAGACTCGTTGATATCCCGGGAAGGCCTAATGTTGAGTTTAAAGACTCGGATGGATCCAACGGCATAATTGTGGTTAATGATTCACGTTTTACTTGATTTGTGCAATTAACGTTCAAAATGACGGTTTCTGAAACCTGGAATTATTAAATGGTTTTTACATGAATTATGGTGATCCTTGTAACGTTTACCATGTGTTTCGGAAAAAGAGTTTTCAAAAGTTTAATATGCAAAATTTGAACCTTTGGTTATGCATGCGTGTTACAAAACTGGAGGGCGAACCCGATTTCGGAAAAAACTGTTTTCCCTATAAAGCTTATGTTTCGGTCCACTCACACTTTGTTGTTTTAAATTCCCTCCAGGTCGTGGTACAAGTGCGGAGGCAAGCGCCGAGGCAGAGGCGGAGGCATAAAGTTTTCCGTTGCGGAGTAGTTAGTTCACAGAGTAGGATTTGTTTCTTTAACTTGTTTTGTAATTTTATGCTCTGTGAAACTGTGGACTAGACGTCCAGTCGGTTGTAATCGTTTAATCTCCCTGGTCTGACAATGGGTGTGTTGTAATATTAATTAGTTTTCCGGTCTTTTGGATTCGATTGTCAGACGAGAGCAGGATGCTTCCCAATTATCGAGGCGATAATCGGGGTGGGTCCTGTCATAACCAAACGTCACTCAACGTCAACCACAATCCAATAGTCAATGCTGAAGCTCTGCTCATACTTCATGACCGTATCCAAAAGTGATCTGTCATCACTGGGACCTTCAATGCTCAATCTCAGGCCTCACTTACACAGGTGTCCTCAGAGTTTCATCTGACAATCCTGCAATACTAAGCTGATATTCTCTTCAGCTTTTCAGCCTGACGACTCTTCTTAGCTGACAATCTAAGCTGACATCTCGTTCAGTATTCACTCTGTCAATTCTACTCAACATCCGATCTGGCAATTATGCCTCTGATCCTGTTGTACCAACTGAAATCACATGTCCTATATACTCACAATGCACTGTCGTGTCCAGCTGGTAACTCACGGCTCCGCTGCACTTTAACTGCGCAACTCTAATCTCAACTCGCTCTAAAGTCCTATCAAGATACCTAGTCTCATCAAAAGGCCAACTAGATCCTAATTCGAGTACCCACATCGTATCTCGTGTCACTCAGCTACCTACGTTGAATACCCGACTCTTCTTGAGTCTCAAACTGAAACCCCACTCATCCTGTCGATACACCAATCGACATCTCATTCGTCCTGAGTGTATCTAGACCCCATCGAATACTTGATCTAGTAGAGACTTCACAACATAATCACTATGGCTCCTCTGGCTCACACGGCCCTGAGCTCCAGGCTCACACAATCTCTGAACCCTCTAAATCCACTCTACTCTAGCGCACAGTATTCAATGTCCAGTCCTCAAAATTACATCAAACCTTGTCCGATTACCATACCTTGTTCACCTCGGACTCAATCTGATGATCATGCCTCATCGATCAGATTGCTCGATCCTCAACAATCATACTATCCAACATGCACTACTCACAGGTGCACCCATACCATAGTAATCACATAGGCACTCTCAGGCCTGTTCAAGGACTGCACTCTCGCAACGTCCTACCACATACCAATATATACACATCCCATCTCTGTCTATTACATGGCTAGCATTCCAATCAGGCTTCAACATTGGAACCTATCTATCTGATCTCTATCGCTGACATATCATACATTATACTCAACGTCTTCTCTGAGTTCTCACGGTCACTCGACCATCCACACAATCCTACTCCAGTTATCGACTATTCATCTTTTTCTAATTGGTATTCAACGTATCGTCATCGTCTCCTTTGCCATGGGAATACTCTATACTCGACAGTCACTGACACTCATCCAGTTTGAGTGACTCTAACCTCGGGACTCATTCTCATATCCAACCTCTGTCTTGTATTATCATAACATCATCATCCATGTGATCCTCGATCGCCTCGATCCATAATCGCCTCGGTTTACCAGATCCATGGCCAACACAATCATCTCAATCATCTCGATCCACTTGATCCACAGTGGATCCACACTAGCTCTCTCTCAGCTAATGATCCGAAATCTGGGAATAAGGTCGTACACCCTCTTTGAACCCTTCTATTTTCATATCATTCCTCAACTTACTCTACAACCAATTTGATTTTTACTTGAGTGACGTCTCCAGGAAACCAAGGAGAGGTGAAGAAAGTTTCAGTAAGCATCGTCTGCTCCTCAACTCATTCAAAGTGTGGTCCACAGCCTGGCCTGACATCCAGACAGCTAGAGAAGTTGTAACCATGTTGCTAGCATAGAAGAAAAAAATGAGAAGTCTCATTTACCAACCAATAATATCTGTTGGTAACTACCATGGTGATCTTCTCACGATCGTATCATTTCTTAACTCAGCTCTCGCAAGCCCACACATCCATGAGTGCTGAGAAGTTCACTAGGAACTTCGAGGATATGGATTCCTAATAACTCTCGAAGTTCACTGGAACTTCAACAAATACCGAGTTTCCCATCAGTGAAATTTCAAGTCAGTTGAATCCCCAAATCCAACATCTCAGCTCATTGAGCTACCTAGGGACATCACAACACGTGTCCTATGTCTCCTGTGTGCGACAACGATCCCACATCAGTGCAGAAATCTAACCTCACGGCACCCACCACGACCGACGAATCCTCATAGTCTCATACACGTTTATCGATAGCATCATCTGCCTCGCATCTCGTGCAGACTAATCCAAGAACCATCCGCTATCAAGACTCTGCAAAAGTACGACAATTTACCATCTGTACCAACCGCTCACCGGGGCTGCAATCCATCGCCCGTACAATCCACTCAATAGCGTATAATCCACTGATCGGTCACCTCGTGATCCAAGTTACAAGTACCACTCACTAGGTAACTTATCCAACCACTCTCGAAATAGGGTTATTCACGACCTCGGCTGCTCACAACAACACATCCATCCTTACCAATCGTCGGTCACGACTTTACAACGTCGTCATAATCATCCCTCCTCGGGGTCTAATACACTAAACCATGGCATACCATACCAAAAAAAATCTATTCGGGGGTCATTCCCACCTAACTTTCCCATTCTTACCCTCACTATCAAGTTGATGACGGGTTGTTATCATTGCAGAGACACCACATCCGGTATATGCGCGACACTCTAGGAGCAAACCGTGCTCTGATACCACTTTGACAGGACCCATCCTAGTCCCCCTACATTATCATGGGATTTTCGTGCTCTCATATGACACTACATGTTAGATAAGGGATAACTTTGTAACCCGCTCGAAGTTCTCCAGAGTGCGCCAGAATCTGTGGCGGCATGTGATGTCTCCGTTTCAACTATAGCTTGCATCCGCGATCAACTTGAAGGGTATCAAAAACACAAAAGTTGTGAGTGGAAAAAATTATAAAAATAATTTATCTCGAAAAGACATTTATACCCTTCACGAAAAAACATATGCATGCATCATAAAATAGTATTTTAAATATTTTTCTCAAAATTCAATCACATGGCTTTTCAAAACAAAACACAGGGAAATGCTTCTCAATCGAAGTCATTTCCTCAATAGGGTCTCAGCCCAAAATATAAACATGTGGGGTCTCGGCCCAAATATAAAATCATGCGGGATCGCATCCTAAATCATAAAACCAAGTGGAATCTCATCTCGTAACCATCAGTCACGATATCCATGCTACGCGTGCATATAAACTACGGACCGCTCCAATCCATAGGTGGCACCCACTGGTCGACCATATCTAGATAGCCGTGAACACATCATCGATCGATCTCAGAATCATAAGCATCCCTGAGCCTGAGCCTCCTACGGCTGCTCGTCAACAGGTCGTGCATCGTGACCTCTCCGAATCCTCAGTGATCCGGAGGAGAGTGTTACCTCTTGGGTCCCTTCTCGGCCCAAGATCCATTTCCACAAGTCTCAAAACATCTCAATAGGGTCTATGCTCGGATATCATTTCATAAAATCAGTTTTCATAAAACCATCATTTGAAAACCAGTATTTAACAACATTTCATAATCCAGGATTCCTCCTCGAATCCTGTCAAATCCACAACTAGGTCTCATACCCGAAAGATCTTTCGTAAATCTCATAACTGGATCACAGCCCGATTTATCTCACGTTTGAATATACTCTAAGCCAAATCACAAATCAACTGGGTTATACGCCCAAAATATATTTCTCAAATCTGAAAACCATTTCTCATTTTCAAAACACTTTCCAAATCATCCTTGACTTCACACCAAGTCAAGGTCTTTCAACTGGGACTCGTGCCCAAATATCGATTTCATACTTCTCCGTGAAATCCTTTAAAACCGTTACTCAAATCCTTGATTTCACACTTATCCGTGAAAGAATCAAAATCATATAAAACACATGCACGTAGAATGCTTGGTCGAAGCCCAAATAGTGAATAAAATAGAAATCTTGAACTATGTGTAATAACGCATTTTCTACGAAAATTCCAACCAACTTACATTGAAATCACATGCACTCAAGACATCTCAAATCATGTTCATAAAACATATAAAACTGTTATGCATGCATCATATTCATAAAATAAAGGTCCACTCACAGACCGTCCAAGATGCGCCTCGATATTCTCGTCGTAAGCCACTTTGGAGCTAATCCATACTCTCCGAGACTTCCGGATCTATCCAAATCATACCCAAAGGTCGCTATCAACCTATACAAGTCCATATCATAAACCCTCATAAATCCCAGTACGGTCATCGTGTCCCCAATACGTTTCCAGAGGAGAAAAACCTTCATTTGACCTATCAAACGATCTCCGATTGACCTGAAACCACCACCATTGGATTCAGATCGTCAAAACCTTTCGAATGGTGCCGATCTCACCTTGAAAATTGTGCATATGTACCCCCACATGCAGGTCAAAGTTTTGGTCAATGTAGAGTCAACGGTCATCCCTGACGTCAGTAAAAATCAATGCTAACGTCATCATGCTGACATCATCATGATGTCATGCTGACGTCAGCCTGATACCTGTCAGGTCTGACACGTGGCACGTGTCAACCTCTGATTGGTCCACGTGTCTCACATTTGACATGCTGAATGAAATTGACAGGATGCCACGTGGTTGGTCCACGTCTGACAGATGATGATGTTTACCTCCCAAGGTAAAACAGTGACGGCCAATTTTCAATCGTGCTTTCCAGTCGATCCCAGCCACCTTAATCCTTGCTTTTTGTCCCTATGAGATCGCACAGACACTAGGAACATGTTTGGATCATCATAACAGTCCAATAAACCCCCTAAACCCAACTTCGAATTTTGATCCATTTGAACGGTTTTGGGTTTACCTATTTTGCAACTCCTCCGCCGTGCTCAGTCCTTCTCTGTCATCTCTCATCTGTCATTCCACTCTCACTCTCTTAGACGATGCACAGAAAATGATGGTATACTGCTAGTGGGGGTGGGTTTGGTGTTTGTGGGTTTCGGGTGGTATGGATGGATGAAACATGGGAGGGGAATGGGGTGTGCATGTATGTAAGGGAATGATCAATGGATGGGTGACAAGTGTCACTCATCCATTGGTCTTGCAAATAAATATATGGACCCCACTAAAGGACGAATGTCAATTTGCCTCGTAAAATGTGCCACTTTAAATGGTTCTCGAAATCGTCTGTGACCTGTAACTTTTTCGTATAATGTTCAATTTTGATGTGTCGTTTGTCTACGGACTTATATCATCTCGATCTACGTAATAAACCTCGGTCCACGTGCATTTGACTTCCCGAGTCAAAAGTCAACATTTTACCCTCATTCAAGGGTAAAATCGTGTTTTTACCCTGAACGCCCGACAATGCTCGACAAATCCCCGATTAGTCTCACTAATCCTCAATCAATTCCTAATTAATCTCGTCAATTTGGGATGGGTTGTTACAAATGGCCTTGCATTTTCTTGGATGATTTCCCAAGACCCTCCCTCGCGGGTGGTGTGTTTGGGATTCCACATGGCCACTTGTTGTTGCAAAGTAGATAAGATACACATACTCTCTTGGATCCAATCTCTTCCGAATAAAATGTTTTAGGCTGCTATGTTGTCCTTCATAAAGAAAGCTAACATTAATTTCTTAGATCCAACTGTGATCTCTAAGGTAGAACTTGTGGGTCTTAGTGGCTGTTCCGCTGAAATTAGACATTACAGCCATAGTCGACAAACAATCTCGTAGTATTTAGTAGGTAGGACGCTGATGGAATCCCCTCCATCTATCATTATTTTGTCGATCGGGATACCTTCCATGTGAGCTGTAATGAAGATAGGTCGCAGATGGTCTGTCATTCCCTTAGTAAGGATAACAAAAAATAACTTCCCTTAACAGGGAATGGTTTTCAAGATAATATCGGGATCGTCACTCGTTGGGATTTCAATCATTTCTTGAGAAGGTTCATATATGGAAACATCATCGATCATCTTATTGATGTGGTGATGTACAGCTGATAGGGGTTCCGGTAGAACCACCACCACATTGACCTCAATTCAAGGTTCTTGTTTCTTGCCAAATATGGTAGCCAATTCTATAATTTCCAGCAAGTCTTGTTCAAACTCTTTTACCTCCTTCTTGGTCATACCTTGACCATAGCTACACTGCTTGTTATCTCCAGTTGATTCTTCAATCGGATCCTCTGTATTCTCAGTTAGCTTGCTCTCCAAGTTTCCTTGGGAAAAGTCTTCATATACGAGTTTTCTTCTAACTGTAAAAAAAGCTCATGAGGTGGTACTAGGATGTGTATCTCATTTTTGGTCCTTTTCCTCCTCCTTGTTCATCGTAGGAGGACTAATTCACTCCTTCTTAGTTGTTGGAGGTGTTGTTGGCTCTTTGGGAGGCCTTGCCTGCAATCTTTTCTAAGTATGAAGGTATCTCATGTTAACACGACCCTTTCCAATCCCCCCGGGAATAACGCGGGATGTGTCATGCTCCTGTCTGACACGAAGTGTTAAACAAGGGATAACTCACACCTCAGCTCATTCGGGGCTTCCAGAGCGCGCCCGGATTGGTGGAGGAGTGTGATGTCTCGGTCACTACTACAGCCCACATCCGCGATCAACCTAAAGGACATTAAAACCATTAAAAGCTGTGAGTGGACGAAAATTCAATACTTTAATAAAAACACATTTCATAAGAAGACATTTATGCCCTTCACTAAAAAACATGCATGCATTTGAAAACCGACAATCAAATTATTTACATAAATAAATCATTGGAGCTTTAGCCCAAAACCATAAATCTAAGTATGTGGGAACTCGGCCCAAAACCGTAAGTCCAATCATGTGGGTCACTGCCCAAAACCACCAACACTGAAATACCATTTCATAAATCTAATAAATCTAAAATCCAAATACATACTCCAGTAAATTCATAAATCACAATTCAATCAAACACCGTTATATACCAGTCCTCGGCATTCCATATGCCTGGCGTCCCAGACGTCCAATAATAGCAATCCTGCTCCTGAGTTACTCTACAATCCGGTCGCTCCATAGAATAACCACAGGCAATGCCTGACATCCCAGATGTCATGTTTAGAGCTACGCGTGCCCCCACGGTCTCAAGCCGAGTCTTCCCCAGGGTCATCCAGGTCCTTGACCCTCCCTAGAGGGACGATATTAGATCATAAGGATAGTATACGGAAAAACATTTCATAAATCCCTTTAAAAAAAGCGATATCAGATCATAAGGACAGTATATGGAAAAACATTTCATAAATCCCTTTAAAACCTTTCAATTGGACCTATGCCCGACTTTCATAAAGCCATCGTAAATCAAAAAATGGGTCTCGTGCCCGAAGTATAACTTTCATAAACCATTTCCTCAAATCCAATTTCCAAATTCAAGAGACTTAGTCCGAAATTCCATTTCATAAACCAATTGAGCCTCAAGCCCAATCATGTAAGTCAAATGGGCCTCCAACCCAATATTTCATTAAATCAAATGGAATTCGAGTCCGATAGTTCGTAAATCAAATAGGTCTCATACCCGAATTCATATTTCCAAATCCAAAATCATTCCATTAAACCAAGATAGAAATACCAGCACTTATAAGCATAGTATAAAGCCTTAAATCTCGAAATACGTGCGAATACGTAAGCCATCAATACCACAATCATAATCATAGAAATCACATGTATAAAACATATAAAAACAGTTAAGCATGCATCATATTTAGAAACCAATTTCCATTTACAAACCGCCCTAGCTACCGCCTCAATACGCATGACATAAGCCTTCCGGGGCTAAATCACCATCATCGGAACATCCGGACCTGTCCAAATCACACCCCAAAGGTCACTAATCAACTATACAAGTCTGTAGGATGAACCCCCAAAACTCCCAAAAAAGTCAACGTGTCCCAAACATGATTCTCGAGGTGAAAAACCTCAATTTGACCAACCTAACAATCTCTGATAGACCCGAAACCACCACCATTGGATCCGGATCTTCGAAACCCTTATAATGACACTAGGCCACCTTGAAATTCGAGCCCACACGCGTGGTCAACGCGAAAGTCAATTTTCAAAAAAGTCAATGGGTCAAAGTCAACGAGTCAACTCGACGGTCAACGAGTCAACTCGCTGGAAAACTCCATTGATGCCCCAAACTTCAAACTTCGATATCTCACTCGTTTCTCAACCAAATTCGATGTTCTACCTATGTAAATCCATCTACTCGAGCCAAGGATTCCAAATATAAACCCAGAAATTGCAAAAAGTACCTGGATTTAAAGTGATGGCTATTCAAAGTTTCGGCCAGAATTCCGGTCATTATT
Organism: Prinsepia uniflora; assembly: GCA_032719365.1. Lineage (NCBI taxonomy): Eukaryota > Viridiplantae > Streptophyta > Magnoliopsida > Rosales > Rosaceae > Prinsepia > Prinsepia uniflora. The sequence continues at coordinate 67,702,179 of CM064866.1, forward strand.
CCGACCATCTCTGACATCCAAATCCGTCCCAAATTGCACCTACAAGCTCGAGATAGCTCAAGGAACATTATCCTAAGCTTAGAATTGATCAACACCATCAAAATCCAAAATCCAAAATTTGAACCATACGGTTTACCATTTTTGAACTCCAGCCACCGTGCACGACGGTCCTCGTCGTGGCCACCATTCGGTTCGTCTCAACGTACTCTCCAACTTTCATTCATGAGTCTCAAGTAAAGGATGATGATTGAAGGTGTTTAGTGTAGTTGTATTTGTGTGTGTTTGTTTAATTTTGGAAGAAGAATGAAGATGATGCACGGGAAGGGAGAGAGAGAAAATGAGTGAAATTAAAATATTATATTTTAATAAAAAAAATCCAATTAAAACATAGATCCACCTTTTAGGGAAAGTGACCAATGGGATGAGTCTAAGGGCCCCACATAAATTATTTACCAATCACATTTAATTATTAATTAATTCAAATCCCTATACGTTAATTAAATCGATTTCAATCTTGTGACCATAACTTCCCCATTCGACGTCCGATTTCGACGTGCCACCTGTCTACGGACTCGTGACATCTCGATCTACATCACAGTCATCGGTCCTCGTATGTTTGACTCCCCGGATCAAAAGTTTACATTTTACCCAATTCTAGGGGTAAAACGGTCATTTTACACCGTCCGTCCGAATTCTCTCGACTAATCCCCGATTAGTCACGTTAATCCATAATTAATTAATATTAAATCCCGTTATTTGGGACGGGTCGTTACACATGTACTGTCTTTGGATCCTTATCTTGATATTTCTTCCTAACTTTTTGGCTAGTTTTCCATCCTCTCTTGCCATATACCACTTTCCCTCCCAGATTGAGGCTTTGAAAGGTTTGGAAATTTCAGTGGCCTTATCGGTAGGAACTGACTTTTTTCCTTGTGACTTTTGTTGATCGACCCGTCCCTTAAACCGTTGTCTAGCTACTCGCTCTTACTTCCCTCCAATGTCTCCTAATTTCTGGGATGTGGAGCCTTGTCGCGTCTTGGTTTTGGGGACACACGGCTTAGGTACATCCACAAAAATATCATCCCGACCCTGGTTTGAGTATCCCGTCTTTGTTTCATCATCTAGAGCTGAGGTCGTGGGAACATATTTTGTTTGGCACTCTCTACATAACATCTTTTTATCCTTATATGTGGTGAACCCTAGCCTAGTTTGGTCATTGTGTGGTTGCTTTCCTTTTGTTGACTTGGTGTCTTTCAGAGACCATTGGAGATGGACTATATTGATTGATGGTGCTAGAAATGGATTCGTATCCACCCCCATCAGAGCGTTAAATATTGGTGCCAATGCAGTATACCTTTGGTTGATTAGTATTTGGATTATATCCCTGAATTAAACGTAGTTGGTTGTGCCATAATGTCACTGGTCCATTCCCTGGAGTCTGGATTTTGGTTGTTGCCACCTCTAACTCTTGTTCCTCATCCACTGTCTTTAATTATTCTTAGAGTTCTTAGTGCTCCAATTGCTGCACTGAGATCTTATTTTTGTAGAATGGTGTAACTTTAGAGTAGTGCCTATGTCGTTGTTCTCCCTCGAGCAACCTTTGGAATCTAGTTGATGATACCACTCTCTCTTGGAGATCAAAGAAGGTAGTATCATTGAACTTCTTCTTGAGGGAAAACCTCAAGGCTCGTTGTGTGATAGCCACCATTTGAGCATTTTGTATAGGAAACCTGCACTTCATTTTCATCTTTTTGAATATGGAAATGAGGTCCTTCACGGTCACATGCTCACCTTGCTTGGTGCTGTCAAGTCTCTAATAGTAACTACGGGTTTCTTCATGGAACTTGACTTTCATTCGCCCCCAAGTATGGATGGATACTTTTGGTAATGAAGTGTACCAAGAGAAAGTATCCCCAAATAGGGAACTACTGAACAACCATAACTTGAGGTAAGTTTTATCTTCAACGATCACACATTGGGATGAGAACCTCCCACTGTGTTCCAAGGATGATGTGCTGCCATCTTCGTTAAAGAGTGTGAATGTTGGCGACTTAAAATTTTTGGGGAAAGGGTTGTCCTGGTCTATATAAGCCAGATAAGGCTTTTTATAGAGCAGGACAATAATTCTCCTTGGAGGTTCTGGTTGACCTGTTATCAAACGCCTTAGTTCATTCATTTCATTCATAAGGGTCTGATGCTTTGTAGCGCAAGATGGTCTTTTATAAGGGAGAAGCTTTTTGTCTGTTCCCTTATCATCGAGATCAAACTTTCTCTAGGAGTTTAGTATGCTTTTAGTCTTCGATGGGATTGCAGATTTGATTTCTTCCCAACCATTAGGTGGCTGATTTCTAGAAAGTGAGCTAGAATCAAAGATTAGAAACTCCTTACGAACTATGCTAGTCTCCGGGATCTCAAAACTTCTTCTCCCTAAGAAAAGTTTTATCGAGAACCAAGGCTCTAGAATTGATGCTCATGATTCCCTATGATTCTTTCCTTTGTCAGGTTTTGTGACCTCCGGTGTTGGAACATTAGTATTCTTGTTTGGAGTCGTATCGCGACTAGATAGGCCTTGAACCTAGCGATTCAGGGCCTCAATTTTCAAACTAGTGGGAGCTAGGTATCCATGAATATCTTGGCGAGCTCCTCCTTAACCATGACTTGGTCGGTGATATCTTTTAATGCTCTATCAGGTAGTGGCTCCATGTCAGCTTACGTGGATGGTAACTCAAAGGCCATTTCTTAAGAAATATGCTTTAAAAATCTCCCTTTAGCATCTCGACGTCGCGGAGTATACCTAAACTTGGGCATGCACCAAGAAAAGTCCCATTAGGCATGCCAGATTATGTTCCTGTCCAAAATATTTTTCTCGTTTTAGGAGTCGAATATCTAGAGACAACTCTTGATAGACCTCCACGCGAAACCTAGTCTGCAGGGCGAGGGAGGCGAACCACTCGTAGGGATCTCTTTTTTACAAATGATGAGGTGTAGAGATGCTAGATGGGCTAAGTGTGATGGGTCTTTAACCATGGTCGATCCCTAGATAGGCAGACCAAGAAGGAAATGAGATTTTCAACTCAGGTGCAAGCGTGCTACTAGTAGATAACTGCTACTAGACAATGTAAATGAGTTTCGTTTTCAGCCTAAGAACATTTCTTCTGATTAAAGTGATTGTGAAGCATACGAACAAGAATTAGTCTACGCTATTCTTTTGGGTGCCTTTTCAAGGGCTTAAAATATTTTATTCTCCAGCGTAACCCAAGTTTAAAAATTTATTTCGCAATAATATTCAATTTGGATGCGCTGTTATTTCAGTAGTTAAAAGGACAATGGTCTCAAGTTCTCTTGAGTTGGAATCAAAGTATTCGGACCAATGCAAAAGATGGTATCCCGACTTTATAAGTCGCTAACCACACTTGGATGGTGTATCCCGAGTACTAATTACTACTTGAGAAAATCTGGTTTCTATTGAGATGGAAATGGAAGTACAAGTATAAGAATGTAACAGTATTGGAATTGAATAACAACTGAAATTACAAGTACATAAAAAGTAAATTATTTCCTTCACATTCAAGCCCGTATTAAGAAAGAAATCCATAAATCATTAAATAAAATGAGTATCAGTCGGAAATCATGCCATGAGATGGCAGTGCACTCAAAATCAATGGCAAGACGGAAAAAAATGAGCTTTGAGTTTCTCAGTGATCGGCCATAAGTTAGTAGTCGGGATGACTTTCTGTGAATTGGTAGTCATTGATTTTCTGTGAGCCAGTAGTCAGAATAACTTTTCCTAAGCTATTAGTTGTTATAATCAACCTTCATGACACTGAATAGTCAAGAAGAAGGTTAATCTTCGATGAACCGTGATCGAAATTCCAAGAACTGGAAGTCAGAAAGAGTGCAACTTTTATAACACTGAGTGGTCAGAAAGAGGATTAATGCAGGGAGATGAAGCCACCAATTATGACAATGCTACTAGAGCAGTCAGAAAGACAGTTAGGTAGTTGTATAAATGCCTCAAAGAGGTGAGAAGATAAGCTGCATCTTAATTTTCTAGGTCGAAAGAAGCAGTTTTTGCTACAATGGCCAACCTTTTTAAACCATGAAATCTTGGTTAAAAGTGTTCATAGGTTCAGAAATTGATGGATGCCAATTTGCTGAATTTTATTGGTTGATTGTTTGTCCTTTGAAAAGTTGGGTCGTTCTCTATTTATAAGTAGTGAAGAAGCTATCAACTTGCCGAGTTAAGTCCCGCGTAAGTCCCATGCTTCCATTTTTCTTTGCCCTCATTTTCCTTTGTTTTCTTTGTGTGTTAGCACCGTCCATACTTTCTTCTTCTCCATGTTTGAAGCTACATATATTTGGCATACTTTTTTTTTGGGCCTTTAATTTCTGTGATCCATTGCTTTTTGTCTAGAGGGGATTTTTTCGGGTGTAAACAGGTTCATACACGTTAACCTCGTTAAATTTTCTTGGAATGGGTATTTTAATGAAAAAGAATCATGCTACATGATATTCTTCTAAAATATTCATTTGAGGTATAACTTCCTTTTATAATAAATATTTACATTCATAAGCGCTAGTAGGTAAAAACGATTTTATAATAACATATCAACCTCAATTTTGTTGTCAAAGAGAAATATATTCATTATAATCAATTTAACTAAATTAATGCTTATTTTATCCAACGATACTGGAGAAGAAAATATATTATATAGATGTATATATTGATTATTGACATCATTCTTGATAGGTGTCAAACCTAAAACTTGAGACCTCTCATCACACACAAGAATATTTATAAGCTAGGGTAACAAATTGAATTTTTTCAATTTTTTTTTTATAAAATTATAAGGAAGTGTGATTATTCAAATTGAGTATCAGCCTTTATTCTATAAATTCGAACCAAAACCTAATAATATACATTATTATTGTGACGCCCCGAAAATTTGAAAAATGTACTATTGTAAAATATTAAATAAAATGACGTTTTTACCCCTGTGTCTCGTATGGTTAAATTGTTGACTTTTTGATTGGAGGGTCAAACAGACGTTGACCGATGACCGTGACGTAGTTCGTGACGTCACGAGTTCATAGACAGGTGGCACGTCCAATTCTGACGTTCGTGGTGAAAGTTATGACGTTCGGAAGCCCAGGGGCATTATCGTAATTTGGACGTTATAGGGGGAAAAAGTTGACCTTTTGTTTGACAATTGATGTTCACATGACTCGAAGACCGTTAGGTTCGTCTCGAAGCCCCGAGTATAACGACAGGAGGCACGCTTGAAACGGACATCGGGCTACCGAGTTACGGGTCACGGAAGTTGGAGGGCATTTTGGTAATTATTGCCCTGAGGGCATTTTGGTCATTTTCACGGCAGTTACTGTAGCACCACCGTGAAAAACAGAGTGCACAGCCATTCCGTGGTGTTTTGTGCGTGCAATTTGTTTAATTGTGTAGTGGTCTGTCTGGGATGAATTGTTTATGGACTTTGAGGTTGTGAGAGGCATTCAGGCGTGTCTGGGCAGAGTCTCAGAGCACGAGTTGGTATTAAAAATGGCCATGGTTTCTGTGTTTGCGGGAAACCATTTTCAGAGACCTCAGTTGGTCTCCCACGAGCTGCTGGGCACACTGATCGACTAACCGTGTAAGGGAGTGGAGAAAGGATTCATTTGGCGTCATTTGTGCATCAGTTGTGAGGGCTGAGATTGAGAGAACCCGTGAAGAACCATTTTGAGTTTTTGGGGGGGGGGGGGGGGGAATTCAGAGTTCAATTTCTACGGGTTTTGGGACCAATCTAAACACTGAGGAAGCTTTCTGGGAGTGACAGGAACACAACCGTGCAAGAGTTGAAGGGATTTGATCAAGGATTGCTCAGGAACTCAAGTTCCAGTTCAGAGAAAAACCAGTTTGGAAGGAAAATCGAAGATCAAATTGTGAGGCCATTTGCGCAAAACTAAGGGCCTTATTAGTCTTCTGGGAGCAAAAAGAAACCGACCACATCGATTTCGAAGGACATCACTCACGAATTGGCCAAGAACTGAGGCCCCTGGTTCTGAGAATTGTCGAGCTTGAGGACGACGACTTCCAGGTTAGTTTGGGGTCAATTGATTGGATGTTTTGGTTCGTCTAGGTCCCCTTAAGCTACTGTCTGAGTTAATTGGATAATGGAACTGTTTTGGGTGAGTTCTAGATGAAGACTCGTTCGACTGTGCGAGCTTGGGTTGGTCGATTTAGGGACAGTCGAGGTTAATCGATCATACAGAACTAAAATTATTGGATTAGAGAAGATGATAGGATTGAAAACGGGAGGAATTGATTGAGAATTGAAGGTTAACTGGTTAGGTTGAGTCGCGGGTAATAGACCCGTTTAACAGCTATTCGGGTGAGGGAGAAGGCACTGTAGCTGGGCGTGTGGCCTTCACGCGCAGCCACTTTGGGCGGCGCGTGACGGCGCGTGTGAGGTCTTTTCCGATCACGGTCAACTGAGGTTTTCTTCCTTTTAATTTTTTTAACATTTTATCTTTAGGGTTCGAGTTGATCGGGAGTCGTTCGGGATAATTTCGAGGGTTCGGAAGTTTAGGTCCTTAAGTTTAATTACGCGGAAAAATCGGAAAAAATTAGGGAAAATCTTACGAGTTATTTGGGGATGTTTGTAACCCTCCTTGTACGTTTTTACAGGCCCGGACATTTCTGAAGCTACTGAGGAGCGCACGGGGCGCGATTGACGCGTCCTAAAACCGTGAGTGAACTTTTGATTTCCAAATTGTGCATGCATGACTAGTTTACTTATTTATCTTGTGTTTTCACTTATGATTCTATGTTTCTAATTATGTTATTTCGGTTTTACGTGATTTCACGTTTTTCGAGATAATTATCGTATTTTACGTATTTCGAGGGTACGATTTTCGCCTATGCATGAATGAGGTTTTGATGAAGTAATTGGATATGACTATGCATGTTACGTATTTATGATGTTTTGATTATATTTGTGAAGTGATTTCGGGAATTGCATGTTTTGGCATTTGCATGTGAATTCGGACATAAGTCCTATTTTGACAAGTTATGAGTTCGGAATGAATTTTTTGGAAAATGGATCATGAGGAATTGTGTCATAAATGGTTTTGGGTTTAAAGACCCGGCTGATTGTTGGATATGATTTTGGGTTTAAAGACCCGGTTAATTGATGACGAGGGCGGGCTCGAAAATTGGATTTAAAGACCCGGATTGAGTTTAAAGACTCGTGAGTTTAAAGACTCGGTTATTGTGATACCCCCGAGGCCTATTGATTATGTTTTGAGTTTAAAGACTCGTTGATATCCCGGGAAGGCCTGATATCCCGGATGGATCCAACGGTTTAATTGTGATTATTGATTCACTTTTTACTTGATTTGCGTAATTGATGTTGCAAAATGACGGTTTCTAGATTTTGGTAATATTATATTATTTTACACGAGTTATGATGGTTTCTGCAATGTTTTCCATGTGTTTCGGAAAAAGGGATTTCGAATGTTTAATACGCGGTTTTCGAATATTTGGTTATGCATGCATGTTATAAAACTGGAGGGCGAACCCCGATTTCCTTAAACTGTTTTCTGCAAACTTTTGTTTCGGTCCACTCACACTTTGTTGTTTTAACTACCCTCCAGGTCGTGGTACGAGTTCGGGGGCTAGCGCCGAGGTAGAGGCAGAGGCATAAAGTTTTCCGTTGCGGAGTAGTTAGTTCACAGAGTAGGATTTGTTCTTTAACTTGTTTTGTAATATTATTGCTCTGTGAAACTGTGGACTTGACGTCCAGTCGGTTGTATTTGTTTAATCTCTCTGGTCTGACAATAGGTTTGATGTAATATTATTTGGTTTTCCGATCTTTTGGGTTCGATTGTCAGACGAGAGCAGGATGCTTCCCGATTATCGAGGCGATAATCGGGGTGTGTCCTGTCAATTGTTCACATTAAGTATTGACTTTTATTATATAATAAGGAGAAAACCAATAAAATGTTGTCCTTATAGCATCCACATCAGACTAACTAGAATTTTGAAAACAAATAATTTAAAATGACCTAAAAATTATTAATAGTTAACCTATTTTTACAGCTACCAAAATCAAACTCTCTATATTTTCACCGACTTTAAATATCAAATTCATTTTTTTTTTCAAATTTGAATATATAACACCATAATTTTCCTACAACGGTTAATTTTTTACGTATTTTTTTAACTGTTCAAATAAATATATCTATTTTTGGTGCAAAATCGATACAATCCATCATTCGGGAAATACACTACATATTTAGCTAGTTTTTTAACTGTTCAAATATATATGTCCATTTTAACGGTGAAATTGGATAGAAGAATTTGGAGTGAAACACAATAATTAAAACATCATGTCCTTATTTGGGAGATGATATATGTGGTGAAGAATATTTTCGCCTCCAAGAAAGTAAGGAACATCATTTTCCTCAATCTTACCACCGTAGTTTATGGAAAAAAATTCTAAATTTTCTTCTTTTCTTCCTCCTAATTGTTGAATGTGTTAAAATTATTAATTATCACAACTCGATCTTTCCAATCGACACCTAAAAGTTGTGAAACATCAAAACCTCAACTTCCTAGAAAAATCAAATTTTTTACAACTCTACGAAAAAAATTTGAAAATTCATTTTTTTCCTTTGAATTTTTGGATAACTCACAAAAGTTTAGAGTATATGAATTCAAATTATGATGAATTTTTGGAATAAAAAATAGAGTTTGTGAAGAATAGAGGATGAAGGGATGAAGGAGAGAGAACGAGATGAAGAAATAGTTAGTGGGAGACAGCTAGCTATTAGAGTATTTGCAGCAGAGTAATCAAATTTAATTTTTGGACATATTTCACCAAAAATTTATCTGAATGCATTAAAATTGGTATGCAGCAGAGTATGTAAATTTAACCTAAAATTTAATTTTTCTATTGTGACTAGCGAGCATCCATATCAAACTAACTAATTTTTTGAATAAATTTAACTTAAAATTACCCAAACGTTAATAATAACTAACCAATTTTTACAACTACCAAAATTAGACTATATTTTCACCAACTTTGAATATTAAACTTATTTTTTTCAACTTTGAATATATAACAACATAATTTCCTACAATTGCTAGTTTTTAACCTAATTTTTTAACAGTTTAAATAAATATGTCTATTTTCTGTATAAAATCGATCCTACTCATAATTCGAGCAATTCACTATATATATAGTTAGTTTTTTTAACAATTAATATATATATATCCATTTTAACGGTGAAATTGGATATAACGAATTTGAAGCCAAATGCAATAGCTAAAATTTCAAATGGAAATCTATCTCAAAAATAAATAAGAGTAACAACCATGAACTACAAGTCCTTATTTTGGAGATGATATCGGTGGCAAAAGATATTTTTCGCCTCTAAGAAAAGCAGGAGCATCATTTTGCTCAATATTACCAACGTGACTTATAGTAAAACTTCTAACTTTTCATCATTTTTCCTCCTAATTGTTGAATGTGTTAAAATTATTCTACCCAAGCTATGTTCGCAGCAATTCGGCATTCTCAATCGTCACCTAAAAGCTGCAAAACATCAAAACTTCCATTTCCCAAATACTAAAAAAAAAATCAAATGTTTCACAACCCTATACGAAAAGTTCGAATCAATTAATGACCTAGGAATGAAAACAATTTGGAAATTGGTTTTTTTTTTTTTTGAATTTTTGAATAATTCACAAAAGTTTAGAACTTGTAAATGTAAATGATGATAAATTTTGGGAATAAAGAAAAGAATTTGTGAATAAGAGACGATGAAAATGATGAAATATCTATATTTCATATGAAAATGATGTAAACGAGATTAAGAAATAGTTAGTAGAAAATAGCTAGCAATTAGTAACTAATCTCAATAAAAAAGTTAAATTTTTTATTAAATTTATTTGGTTTGTTGCATATGCCTTTATGCTTTTAATAAATTTCTGGTTAATTTTGTCAAAAAATTAAATTTAACTGCCTCTGTTGCCTATGCTTTTTAGTGGCTTAAAAATGGGTTTTGGCTTGCGCCATTTTTCGAACTGAAGATTGTTGCATCATCATAAATTTATAACAATCCGCCCTCTACCCTTTCTTCTCCGTTGTCTCTCAGATTTGTAACTGCTAACCAAATCGAAATCCAAACAATGGGAGCAGTAGCAGCAGGACCAGACCACCTCTTCAATCTTCGCAACAACTTCTTCTTGGGTGCCTACCAGGCCGCCATTAATAACAGCGAGCTTCCCAATCTCTCTGCTGACGACGCCATTGAGAGAGACTGCCTCGTCTTCCGGTCTTACATAGCCCTCGGCAGCTACCAGCTCGTCATCAATGAGATCGACGCCTCCGCCGCGACGCCTCTCCAGGCCGTCAAGCTTCTCGCTCTCTACCTCTCCGGCCCCGATTTTAAGGTGCGTCCAGTCATTTTTCTCTTCAATTTTCAATTTTGATCCTTGGATCTCTGTTCTAGCTTGAACTGTTGAACTATAGACAGTTAAATCGAAATTGAATTGAATTGTGTTGCGTATGTGATTAAATGGATCGTGTCGAATTGTGCAGGAACCGGCGATCTCGGGTCTAAAGGAGTTATTGGCAGATCCGGCCATTGGAAACAACCCTACTCTTAGGTTAATTGCTGGGACAGTCTTCATGCATAAACAGGACTACAATGAAGCTCTCAAACACACTAATGCTGGAGGCACTATGGAACTGTACGTATAACTTCTTAACTTTACATTCACTTGGGCCTGTTTATACTCCATTGTCAATGAAGATCACGTTCAGATTCAATATTATAAATTGAAAAATTTTCAATAAAGATCATGTTCGGATTCAATATAATAGTTGAATAAGGTAACTTCACTG